>CM016621.1:86633404-86844753 GCA_005393395.2 Gossypium australe | reverse complement strand
CTCTCTCCGTACAAATAGTGCCTCCAAATCTTCAAAGCAAAGACTACGGCCGCTAGCTCCAAATCGTGCGTCGGATAATTGACCTCATGTGGCCTCAGCTGCCGAGAAGCGTAAGCCACAACCTTACCTTCCTGCATCAGCACACAACCCAATCCCGTATGTGATGCATCGCAGTAGATTGTGAATTCCTTACCAGCCTCAGGTTGTATCAAAACCGGAGCTTCTGTCAAAATCTTCTTAAGCTTGTCGAAACTCTCCTGCTGCTTCTCAGTCCAAACAAACGGAACCTCCTTCCTTAACAGCTTGGTCATCGGCGCTGCAATCAACGAAAACCCTTCTACAAACCTCCGATAGTATCCTGCCAAACCCAGAAAACTCCTAATCTCAGCCACTGACTTCGGCGACTTCCAATCCAAAACTGCCTCAATCTTTCGAGGATCCACTCTAATCCCCTCAGCTGACACTACATGACCCAAGAAAGTCACCTCTCTATGCCAAAACTCACACTTACTAAACTTGGCATAGAGCTGCTTCTCCCTCAAAATCTGTAACACCATCCGCAAATGCTCATTATGCTCTTCTTCTGTTCTTGAATACACCAAGATGTCGTCAATAAAAACTACCACGAACTGGTCCAGATACTACTGAAACACCCTATTCATCATATCCATGAATGCTGCCGGTGCGTTAGTCAACCTGAACGGCATTACCAGAAATTCGTAGTGCCCATACCGAGTCCGCAACGCTGTCTTGTGAATATCCGCTTCTTTTACCTTTAACTGATGATACCCAGACCTCAAATCAATCTTAGAGAATACCGCTGCACCCTTCAGCTGACCAAACAAGTCATCTATCCGGGCAACGGATACTTGTTTTTGATCGTCAACTTATTCAGCTGGCGGTAATCTATGCACATCTGCATCGTACCATCTTTCTTCTTGACAAAGAGTACCGGCGCACCCCACGGTGAAACACTTGGCCTGATAAAACCTCGGTCCAACAGCTCCTGGATCTGAGCCTTGAGCTCCACTAACTCCTTTGGCACCATCCTATACGGAGCAATAGACACTGGCGCAGTTCCGGGTAACAGATCTATCCCGAACTCTACTTCACGATCCAGCGGCAACCCCGGAAGCTCCTCTGGAAACACATCAGCAAATTCCTTAACTGTTCGGACCTTCTCTACAGCAGATTCCTTAGCCTCCAAGGCATACACATGAACCACATACGCTTCACAGCCCTTTCTGACCATCTTCTCTGCCTTCAGAGCAGATACCACATTAGATAAGTAATCCCTCCTATTACCTATCATAACCACTTCCTCACCCTCCGACGTCTTAAGAACCATACGCTTAGCTGCGCAATCCAACTTCGCCTGGTACTTAACCAGCCAGTCCATCCCAAGGATCAGATCGAACTCCCCAAACTGCAGTTCCATCAGATCAGCAGCAAACACTACCCCTTGGAGTTCTAGGGGTACATCCCTAAACAGCTTATCTACCACTACTGAGTGACCTAAAGGGTTAATTACAGTCATCTGCCTAGAAGATATCTCAGAGTCTAAGTCCATGGTCTCTACTATTCTACTAGCCACGTAAGAATGCGTCGAACCCACATCAATCAAAGCAGTAAAAGGAGAACCAAAGATCAAGAACGTACCGGTTATGACGTCCAGTGCGTCGCCCTCCTCTCGGCGCCTCGCAGCATACACCAACCCAAGCTGTCTGGCCTCAGAACTACCCGTACCTCTGCTCGGTGCTCCACGGCCCCGACCAGAACTGTTACCTCCTCTGCCATTACCGCGACCTCTCTGCGGTGGCGGTCCATTATTCCTGAACTGAGTACGGCCCTGACTCTCAGACTGAGTCCTAGCCAACTTACGCGGACAGTCTCTCACTCGATGATCCAGAGAACCACACTCAAAGCAACCTTTTCCACCGGTCCAGCAGCCTCCCAATGATATTTCCCACAGTGGTTACACCGCGGCGGTCCCTGACTAGCAGCAACAAACCTACCAGACTGATTCGGCCCACTCTGCCTAGCCCTCTTCTGAGGATTACCCGACGACCCAGAAGACCCAAAGCTCCTCTTATGCCTGTTCCTGTCCATGCCCTGCCTTACCGACTCCTTAATACCCTCGGCTACCTTAGCCTTCTCAACTAGAACAGCAAACTCACGCTCCTGCTGAGGAGCAATCAGCAGCCTCAACTCGTCTCTCAAACCATCCTCAAAACAAACACACCTTTCGTGTTCAGTAGCCACAATGCCCCTAGCATACCGACTCAGCTTCAAGAACTCAGCCTCGTACTCGGAAACAGACTTACTCTCCTGGACTAGCCTCAAAAATGCTTTCGCTGCGCGTCGATGTAACTAGCTCCAATGTACATTTTCTGGTACGCAGCCCTAAAATAAGCCCATGTCAGATCCTCTGCTGCCACACTGTCCCGAACCGTGAGCCACCACTGATATGACTCATCCCGAAGAAGCGATACTATGCCCTTCAACTTCTCCTCAGCAGTCAAGTCTAAATCATCCATAATCCGCTCTGTCGCCTCCAGCCAATACTCAGCCGTGCTGGGAGCAACACCAGAAACACCTCGAAAGAATTCGGCCCCGTTTGCTCGGAGTCGCTCAGGCACAGATTTCCTAACTCCTGCGCCTCCACCTACTCCAGCTACCTTTTCTAACACTCGCAGCATCGCCTGTGACACTGCATCATCCCCAGTCTGATCTTGAAACTCACCACCTCCAGCTGGTGGCGGTACCGGTATCTCATTTTCTGACCCCTGACCAGATCCTACGGGTTCAGAAACTGTCATCCTACCACGACCTCGTCCACGACCACGTCCACCTCGAGCACTCATGACTAAATTTCTATGTATCTGATTTAGAAGTTTTATGAATCAGTATTTATTCCGCTTGTTTTAAAGCAAAATCTTATGAATATTAAAGAAGCTTTGTTTTCGCGAGTTCACAGAATCCTATCAGTTTCAATCTCTAAAGTAATACACTACTGCTAATCATCCAATCATATCTCATCAATATCAGAAACACAAGCAATAGTAAGGGGTACTTACCTGGGCGAACTGGTGCCGGGGACTCGGTGCCATGCCTTTCAAAACCATGCTTTCAAAACAAAACACTTAAAACAGACTTTTGAAAACATTTTGGGCCTCAGGCCCACAGCCGAGCTTTTGAACCTGGCTCTGATACTATAATTGTAACACCCCAAACCCGGTCCATACACCACGACCGAATCTGGTATGTTATGGGGAAAATGTATTTGAGGGGTTTAGGTTTTCCGTTTAAAAAGTTTGATAAAACAGTTTGATAAGTTTTGTACTTGCAGAAATCTTGGGCATGATTGTTTGGAAAACTGATGTTTTATTTGAAAACTCAGAAATTTCGAAAACTCACTCGGTTAAGAAAATCGAGTTTATCTCATTTATAAATTCAAGTTGTTTCTTATCGTTACCAAAACATTTTTACTTAATAGAAAATCGAGTTTAAGTTAGGAGAAAAACATTTGAGTTCCCTTTTGTCTAGAATCATAGTGTGATACCCGATGGTATCGTTTAAAACATATCGCTTTGTGGTTTTGAAATCGTTGTCTTTCCAAGTTTTAGTAAATCTTAACCCAATTAATTTATTAAGGCATATTAAAAATCTAATTTAAGCATAAACATAGAAAAACATAAGTTTAGAGGCCGTTTACAATCCAGAATAAAACCAAATAGTAATAAATAAGCTAGAGTACCAAATTTATATAGTCTGAGCAAATCTTTATTTTAGCTTGGCATGAGCACCTCGAGTCCATCTGTAACAGACCAATTTTGACCCTAATCGGAATGGTGGTTTCGGAACCACGAATCCGAGCCTGAGAGATATTTTAAATATTATGTTTTGTGTCTGTTATGTGTGATTTAATAAGTGTGAAAATTTTGTGGAAAATCTTAGCCATCTAAGTGTTTAATTTGCTAAAGGTCTAAATTGCAAGAAGAACCAAAGTAGTGGGCATTAATAAAAAGGAGGCTAGGTGGATTGTCCATTAAACATGGGGATTTGCATGTCAAATTCCCCATATTTAAACAAGGTGGACGGCAAGCATGCAAGAATATTATGCTTTCTATGAATATTAAATTTTAAGTATTATTATATGATAAGCATGCTAAATGGATGAGAATTGATTTTAAACAAAAAGAAAATTTCTTTCTTCTTCCCTCACTCATCTCCTACCCGAAACTTACCTTCAAGAAGAGAAGAAACTTATCTTCTTCATTCGGCTGTGCATGTGTCCCTAAGGTGAGGTATCAAGCTCCATTTCTTTGATGGTTTTGCATGGTTGTGTTGGTAGTCTTATATACTATCGAGTTCTTGTGCAAAAATTTGAGATTTAAGCTCTCCTTAGATTCGGCCATGACCTAGTTCTATGGCCTTTTCATGTTTGATGAAAGCATGTTGGCTATGGTTGGTTACATTGTTTGATAGATAGAAAAAAAAATGGTGGATACCTTAGCTTGATTTAATAAGTCTTATGAAATAGTAATTGTTTGCTTAGGATGCTAATAAAAATCATGTTAAATTTTGGGTTTAAACAAGCTAATATTCGGCTGGAATTAGGATGAATAAGTTGTGGTTATCTAGCTTGTTTCTTGGTCGTATGTTGAAGAAAATGCATGGGTACATTGAATTGGCATATTCAGCCATAGGAGAGCATGAAATTGAGTTATTGAATTCGGGTACATAGGTACACTTTTATCAAGTTAATATATGGCCATAGACAGCAAGATAAGTTTTAAGTTAAAGCACATTGATGAGATTATTATCAAAGTGTTCCCAAATATTTTGAATGCACTTGAACAAAGTAGTGCATGAATGCCGAATGCAAATGTTTATGTCTTGAAATTTATTTATTTTATAATTTTGCTTTCGAATTGAATGGAAGTGTGGTTTAAATGGGTTTAATTGAACCAAATTAGATCAAGATCAAAAGGAGAAGAAGTTGGAGCGAGGAAAAGCTAAACTAAACGAATAGTTGGAGATTTTGAATCTATCTACTTTTAAGGTAAGTCCTTTATTTACAATATGTCCATGAGTTAATTACGGAGTAGGTGAATGATAAACTGTAGAAATTTATAGTATAAATTCATGACCTAGCCGAGTGTAAAAGTATAGTATTGAAGAGAATTTATTTGGCAAATGCAAATGAATAAGTGAGTTCTTGAGCAATCTTATGTTTTGAGGTTGTTTACAAAATCTAATGAATGATAGAAATTGTATGAGTTGGTGTAAAACCATGAGTTGGCCGAATGTGATGATGATGGATTGGGTTGATTTCAAATGTATTTAACTAAATGTGAATAGGTGTATATGGTTCGATATGTGACAATGAAATACGAAAAGTATGTAAAGCTATTTTTGACATTCGGGCTCTATGCCTAGCAGGCCTCGTGCCGGTGACATAATCGGGCTTTATGCCTAGCAGGCTTCGCGCCAGTGACATATTCGGGCTTTACGCCTAGCAGGCCTCGTGCCGGTGTTATTTATCGGGCTTTACGCCTAGCAGGCCTTGTGCCGGTGTTACTATTCAGGCTTTTACGCCTAGCAGGCTCGATGCCGGTGATGTATTTTACCAAAGAGAAACTGAATCCTTGTTCAAGACAAATTTTAGAGCTAACTTGTTAATGATACGGTTCAGGTAAGTATGTAAAGTTTGCTATGTTTGATATTACTTGGGTCAAATTAATATCAATGGATGTAATTTGACGGAAGTTGAGCTTAGAATGTGCTATTATGGAACGATTGGTTTTCATGTATAGACGTTAAGAAAGTAGATTTTCATGCGATATGCTTATATGAACTACGACGAAATGTAGGTCTAGGAAATGATCCCTAATTTACCGAGGTTACCGAATTACTAGCATTTGACTTGTGTAAACTATTTACTTACTTGCCATATGTTGATTGTTTTCTTTTCGTAAATAATTAAATGTTCTATTATCATGAGAAAGGACTTACTAAGCTAGTAAGCTTAATTATGTGAGATGTTTCCCTCTGTTTTATAGATTAGGAGCAAGCCACAAGCTCATCGGGATTGCCGGAAAGTTGCTCACACTATCAATCTACATTTTGGGTACTCTTTCATTTTGGTGTTAAGCGAAGGCATGTATAGGATAGGCTTGGTTTTTTTTGATGAAATTTTAAGGTTCATGTGTAAACACTAAAAAGAATAGCCATGCGAAAATGGCTAAATTTTTGTTAAGTACGTTGGTGTGATTTGATGTAAGTTGGTTCATGGTGGCAACGCCTATGCATTCCTAATCAAGTTAATCGTTTTATTAAGGAAATGTTTGTATATGAATTGAATCCTTGTATTTGAGAAGTAAGGGAGGTCCGGGTAGAAGCTAGTTTATTTTAAGAATGCAATAAAACAGCTTGTAGTAGCAGCAGTGACGTTACTTAGAAAAATCACCAAAAATAGGGTATAATGAATTTGGAGGTGAGTGAGTTATGAAATTGAACCTTAGTGTGTCTATTTTTACATGAAAGAAACAGAGTAGGTAAAAGATTTGTGTATTATGAAATAATTAAGTTTTAACGAGACCTGCTCTAAATGAATTCGTGAGATACTGTTCTGTTTTGGAAAATTTGTTAAAAATAGTACAAAAATAATTAGGAATCATGGTTTATATGTGTAGAATCCTAAATGAGTCTATTTTTCATTGGTATAAACAAGAACATCATAGAAAATTTGTGCAATCAGATAACTGCAGTTTTATAGGGTCAGGTCAGAATTGTCCAGCAGTGTAATAAGGGTAACTTTTAAGAATAAACTGTACTAATTGGCCGCATGAAAAATTCTGGAAAAATTATGGTGAATATTTATATGAGTCTAGTTTCAAGGAAAATTTACGGATTCAAATTTCGAGTTCTGTAACTCGAGTTATGGCCGATTTAGTCAGCGTGACGCAGTTGGACAGCTTTAAAAATTTTACTCCCCGAGTTAATGGTCACGTCTAGTAACGCCACGTACTCGATTCCGGCGAGGGTTTCGGGTAAGGGGTGTTACATTTGATTGGTATCAGAGCTTACGGTTTAGTCGATTCTAGGACTACCGTGGCGCGTGTGAGTCTAGCTATACATGCCTGTGGTTATATGTTGATAGTGTGGTGACTTCTGACAGCCTGAATTTTGTTTTGTATAGTAAATGGATTCTGAACCAGAAAGAGCTGTGGCTGATGATGTGGAGAGCGTGGCGCCTGACCGTACCCATGGATCAGCGCCGATAGACTCTCGACCTGTTTCGGGTAGCCACGAAGGAGAAACTAAACAAGCCTTTTATCGGATGATGAACGAATGGTTTGCCCAATTTATTCAAAATAATCCGGCTGTCCCCCAAAATCCGCCCCCGAATAATCCAACCCCGGATCCTCTAGCTCCCCCAATGATGGGTCCAATGAGATCTAGTAGGCCCCCGGTTGACAAAATTCAAAAATATGGGGCCGAAGAATTTAAAGCCAATGACGATGATGATGCTGAGAGAGCCGAAATGTGGCTTGATAACACTATTCGGGTACTTGATGAGTTGTCTTGTACTCCGGATGAATGCTTGAAGTGTACTATATCCTTACTACGGGACACTGCATATCACTGGTGGAATACACTAGTATCAGTGGTTCCGAGAGAAAAAGTGACATGGGATTTCTTCCAAACTGAATTTCGCAAAAAGTATATTAGCCAAAGATTTATTGATCAAAAACGAAAAGAGTTCCTTGAGCTGAAACAAGGACGAATGACGGTAACGGAGTATGAAAGAAAATTTGTCAGGCTCAGCCGTTATGCTAGAGAGTGTGTCTCTACTGAAGCCATTATGTGTAAAAGATTCGAAGACGGCCTAAATGAAGATATAAAGATGTTTGTTGGCGTCCTTGAAATCCAAGAGTTTGTAACCTTAGTTGAGAGAGCCTGCAAAGCCGAAGAGCTCGGGAAAGAAAAAAGAAAGGCTGATACAGAAGCCAGAGACATCCGAAAAAGGTCTTCGGGTAAAGTCTTTCATTCCACGAGCAAGAAGCCCAGAGATGACTACTGCCGACAGAAAGCTACTACAGATCCGCCTAGACGGGATCGACCTCCTATGAGCTCCCGAGCTACCTCGATAGCCAGTGTTGGTAACATTCCACAAAATAGAGTTGAATGCAAGCACTGTGGGAAATGGCACTCAGGGAGTTGTAGATTCCATGACCGGTCTTGCTATAAGTGTGGATCGTTAGATCATTTTATCAGAGAGTGTCCGAAGTTAGCTGAGCAGAATGCAGTTCAGAACACTACACCGAGCAGCGTGCCAATGCGAGGTAGACCACCCAGACATTCAGGCAATGTAGGTGGTAGCCAGAAAGGAACGAAGAACGCTACAGATCGATCTGAGGCTAGAGCTCCGGCTAGAGCATATGCTGCGCGAGCTAGAGAGGATGCTTCCTCCCCCGACGTCATTATCGGTACTTTCACTCTTTTTGATACTACTGTGATTGCACTAATTGATCCTGGTTCGACTCATTCTTATGTGTGTGAAACTTTAAAATTTGGTAAGACTCTGCTAGTTGAGTCTACCGAGTTTGTAATTCGTGTATCCAACCCTTTGGGTAGATGTGTGCTTGTTAATAAAGTGTGTAGGGGTTGCCCGTTGATGGTACGAGACTATTGCTTTCCAGCTGACTTGATGTTGTTGCCCTTCGATGAATTTGATATAATCTTGGGTATGGATTGGTTAACCTCACATGAGGCAGTGGTGGATTGCAAAAGAAAGTTTATTGATTTGAAATGCCGAAACGGTGAGACAATCAGAATAAAATCCTGTGATGTAAATGAGTTGCCTACAGTAATATCTTCAATGGTAGCCCAAAAGTATGTGAGAAAAGGGTGTGAGGCCTATTTGGCTTATGTACTGGATAATAAAGTGTCTGAGAAACTAATGAAATCGGTACCAGTTGTATGTGAATACACCGATGTATTTCCTGAAGAGCTGCCGGGCCTACCCCCAGTACGAGAGATTGAGTTCGACATTGAATTAGTGCCGAATGCGACCCCAATTTCGATAGCCCCGTACCGAATGGCGCCTACTGAATTGAAAGAATTGAAAGCACAGTTGCAAGAATTGACAGAGAGGGGTTTCGCACGACCGAGTTTTTCTCCGTGGGGTGCACCAGTCTTATTGGTGAAAAAGAAAGATGGGACAATGCGAATGTGTATCGACTACCGGCAACTAAATAAGGTAACTATAAAGAATAAGTACCCGTTACCTCGGATTGATGATTTATTTGATCAGTTGAAGGGGGCTTCAGTGTTTTCGAAAATAGATCTGAGATCGGGCTATTATCAATTAAGAGTCAGAGATTCAGATGTGCCAAAGACGGCATTTCGAACGAGGTACGGACATTATGAGTTTTTGGTTATGCCTTTTGGACTTACTAATGCGCCTGCTGTTTTTATGGATCTAATGAACCGGGTCTTCAGACGGTTCTTGGATCGGTTTGTAGTAGTGTTTATTGATGATATATTGATCTACTCCAAAAATGAAGCAGAACACGCTAAGCATTTGAGAGTAGTACTACAAACTTTGAGAGATCAACGGTTATATGCAAAGTTCAGTAAGTGTGAGTTCTGGATGAATGAAGTCAGCTTCTTGGGTCATGTTGTTTCAGTGTCAGGTGTTCGGGTGGATCCAAACAAGATAGCAGCTATACTCGAGTGGAAACCACCAAAGAATGTTTCCGAGATCCGAAGTTTCCTAGGCCTCGCGGGATATTATAGACGATTTGTAAAAGGTTTTTCCGTAATAGCTGCACCCTTGACGAGGCTACTACAGAAAGATGTCAAATTTGAGTGGTCAGAAAAATGCCAGAAGAGTTTCGAGCAGTTGAAAGCCCTTTTAACCGGGGCTCCAGTGTTGACTCAGCCTGAATCGGGTAAAGAATTTACTATGTTTAGTGATGCATCTTCGAATGGGTTGGGTTGCGTCCTAATGCAAGAAGGCAAGGTGATAGCCTACGCTTCAAGACAGTTGAAGCCACATGAAAAAAATTACCCAACTCACGATCTGGAGTTGGCAGCCATTGTGTTCGCATTGAAAATTTGGCGTCACTATTTATTCGGCGAAAAATGTCATGTTTATTCAGATCATAAAAGTCTAAAATATTTAATGACTCAGAAAGATCTAAATTTGAGACAACGCCGATGGTTAGAATTGCTGAAAGACTATGAATTAGTGATTGACTACCATCCGGGGAAAGCTAATGTTGTTGCGGATGCGTTGAGTCGAAAATCATTATTTGCTCTTCGTGCATTAAACGCACGGGTGACTATGTCCGAGGATGGTTCGATCATAGCCGAGTTACAAGCAAGACCGATGTTTATTCAACAAATTTGCGATGCACAGAAAGTTGATGAAAAGTTAGTTGCTATTCGGATCCAGTGTGAAAACGCTACAGAATCAGATTTCCAGATAGATGCAAACGACTGTTTGAATTATAAAAGTCGATTGTGTATTCCGATGAACTCAGATTTGATACAGATGATTCTGAGTGAGGCCCATAATGGCCGAATGTCGATACACCCGGGTAGCACGAAAATGTATAATGATTTGAAACAGTTCTATTGGTGGCCTGGCATGAAACGAGATATATCCGAATTTGTCTCCAAGTGCTTAATCTGTCAACAGGTGAAAGCTGAGCATCAGGTTCCATCCGGATTGCTTCAGCCAATCATGATACCCGAATGGAAATGGGATAGAATCACCATGGATTTTGTATCTGGTCTCCCTATGACACCTAGTAAGAAAGATGCCGTATGGGTTATCGTTGATAGACTAACTAAATCAGCTCATTTTGTGCCGGTACGTACCGACTATTCACTTGACAAACTCGCCGAATTGTATGTGTCGCAGATTGTAAGATTGCACGGTGTACCGAGTTCCATTGTTTCAGATAGAGACCCAAGATTTACATCGCGATTCTGGAAGAAATTGCAAGATGCATTAGGTACTAAACTTCATTTTAGTACAGCCTTCCATCCGCAAACAGACGGTCAGTCTGAGCGAACTATTTTGATACTTGAGGACATGTTGAGGTGTTGCGTTCTCGAGTTCGAAGGTACGTGGGAACGATACCTACCTTTGATTGAGTTTGCTTACAATAATAGCTTTCAATCTAGCATAAAAATGACACCTTATGAAGCCTTATATGGTCGGAAATGTCGCACACCACTGTATTGGACTGAACTCAGTGAGAATAAGATATACGGTGTTGATTGGATTAGAGAAACTGAACAAAAGGTGGTTGTAATTAGAAGAAATTTGAAAGCTGCTTCGGATCGTCAAAAGTCCTATGCCGATTTAAAACGCAAGGACATTGAATTTCAGGTCGGAGATCGGGTGTTCTTGAAAGTTTCTCCGTGGAAGAAAATACTCCGATTCGGTCAGAAAGGCAAATTGAGTCCGAGATTTATCGGACCGTATGAAATCATCGAGCGTATAGGGCCTGTGGCTTATCGATTGAAACTGCCCCTTGACTTAGAAAAGATACACAATGTATTCCACGTTTCGATGCTTCGCAGATACAGATCGGATCCGTCCCATGTGATCACTCCATCAGAGATTGAAATTCGATCTGATTTGACCTATGATGAGGAACCGATCCGTATCTTAGCTCGGGAAACTAAAGAGCTAAGAAATAAAAGGGTTCCATTAGTAAAGATTCTATGGAATCGTCACGGAGTTGAAGAGGCCACGTGGGAGCCTGAAGAATCAATGAAGCAACAATATCCGAACCTATTTAACGGTAAGATTTTCGGGGACGAAAATCCTTAAGGAGGGGAGAGTTGTAACAGACCAATTTTGACCCTAATCGGAATGGTGGTTTCGGAACCACGAATCCGAGCCTGAGAGATATTTTAAATATTATGTTTTGTGTCTGTTATGTGTGATTTAATAAGTGTGAAAATTTTGTGGAAAATCTTAGCCATCTAAGTGTTTAATTTGCTAAAGGTCTAAATTGCAAGAAGAACCAAAGTAGTGGGCATTAATAAAAAGGGGGCTAGGTGGATTGTCCATTAAACATGGGGATTTGCATGTCAAATTCCCCATATTTAAACAAGGTGGACGGCAAGCATGCAAGAATATTATGCTTTCTATGAATATTAAATTTTAAGTATTATTATATGATAAGCATGCTAAATGGATGAGAATTGATTTTAAACAAAAAGAAAATTTCTTTCTTCTTCCCTCACTCATCTCCTACCCGAAACTTACCTTCAAGAAGAGAAGAAACTTATCTTCTTCATTCGGCTGTGCATGTGTCCCTAAGGTGAGGTATCAAGCTCCATTTCTTGATGGTTTTGCATGGTTGTGTTGGTAGTCTTATATACTATCGAGTTCTTGTGCAAAAATTTGAGATTTAAGCTCTCCTTAGATTCGGCCATGACCTAGTTCTATGGCCTTTTCATGTTTGATGAAAGCATGTTGGCTATGGTTGGTTACATTGTTTGATAGATAGAAAAAAAAATGGTGGATACCTTAGCTTGATTTAATAAGTCTTATGAAATAGTAATTGTTTGCTTAGGATGCTAATAAAAATCATGTTAAATTTTGGGTTTAAACAAGCTAATATTCGGCTGGAATTAGGATGAATAAGTTGTGGTTATCTAGCTTGTTTCTTGGTCGTATGTTGAAGAAAATGCATGGGTACATTGAATTGGCATATTCGGCCATAGGAGAGCATGAAATTGAGTTATTGAATTCGGGTACATAGGTACACTTTTATCAAGTTAATATATGGCCATAGACAGCAAGATAAGTTTTAAGTTAAAGCACATTGATGAGATTATTATCAAAGTGTTCCCATATATTTTGAATGCACTTGAACAAAGTAGTGCATGAATGCCGAATGCAAATGTTTATGTCTTGAAATTTATTTATTTTATAATTTTGCTTTCGAATTGAATGGAAGTGTGGTTTAAATGGGTTTAATTGAACCAAATTAGATCAAGATCAAAAGGAGAAGAAGTTGGAGCGAGGAAAAGCTAAACTAAACGAATAGTTGGAGATTTTGAATCTATCTACTTTTAAGGTAAGTCCTTTATTTACAATATGTCCATGAGTTAATTACGGAGTAGGTGAATGATAAACTGTAGAAATTTATAGTATAAATTCATGACCTAGCCGAGTGTAAAAGTATAGTATTGAAGAGAATTTATTTGGCAAATGCAAATGAATAAGTGAGTTCTTGAGCAATCTTATGTTTTGAGGTTGTTTACAAAATCTAATGAATGATAGAAATTGTATGAGTTGGTGTAAAACCATGAGTTGGCCGAATGTGATGATGATGGATTGGGTTGATTTCAAATGTATTTAACTAAATGTGAATAGGTGTATATGGTTCGATATGTGACAATGAAATACGAAAAGTATGTAAAGCTATTTTTGACATTCGGGCTCTATGCCTAGCAGGCCTCGTGCCGGTGACATAATCGGGCTTTATGCCTAGCAGGCTTCGCTCCAGTGACATATTCGGGCTTTACGCCTAGCAGGCCTCGTGCCGGTGTTATTTATCAGGCTTTACGCCTAGCAGGCCTTGTGCCGGTGTTACTATTCAGGCTTTTACGCCTAGCAGGCTCGATGCCGGTGATGTATTTTACCAAAGAGAAACTGAATCCTTGTTCAAGACAAATTTTAGAGCTAACTTGTTAATGATACGGTTCAGGTAAGTATGTAAAGTTTGCTATGTTTGATATTACTTGGGTCAAATTAATATCAATGGATGTAATTTGACGGAAGTTGAGCTTAGAATGTGCTATTATGGAACGATTGGTTTTCATGTATAGACGTTAAGAAAGTAGATTTTCATGCGATATGCTTATATGAACTACGACGAAATGTAGGTCTAGGAAATGATCCCTAATTTACCGAGGTTACCGAATTACTAGCATTTGACTTGTGTAAACTATTTACTTACTTGCCATATGTTGATTGTTTTCTTTTCGTAAATAATTAAATGTTCTATTATCATGAGAAAGGACTTACTAAGCTAGTAAGCTTAATTATGTGAGATGTTTCCCTCTGTTTTATAGATTAGGAGCAAGCCACAAGCTCATCGGGATTGCCGGAAAGTTGCTCACACTATCAATCTACATTTTGGGTACTCTTTCATTTTGGTGTTAAGCGAAGGCATGTATAGGATAGGCTTGGTTTTGTTTGATGAAATTTTAAGGTTCATGTGTAAACACTAAAAAGAATAGCCATGCGAAAATGGCTAAATTTTTGTTAAGTACGTTGGTGTGATTTGATGTAAGTTGGTTCATGGTGGCAACGCCTATGCATTCCTAATCAAGTTAATCATTTTATTAAGGAAATGTTTGTATATGAATTGAATCCTTGTATTTGAGAAGTAAGGGAGGTCCGGGTAGAAGCTAGTTTATTTTAAGAATGCAATAAAACAGCTTGTAGTAGCAGCAGTGACGTGACTTAGAAAAATCACCAAAAATAGGGTATAATGAATTTGGAGGTGAGTGAGTTATGAAATTGAACCTTAGTGTGTCTATTTTTACATGAAAGAAACAGAGTAGGTAAAAGATTTGTGTATTATGAAATAATTAAGTTTTAACGAGACCTGCTCTAAATGAATTCGTGAGCTACTGTTCTGTTTTGGAAAATTTGTTAAAAATGGTACAAAAATAATTAGGAATCATGGTTTATATGTGTAGAATCCTAAATGAGTCTATTTTTCATTGGTATAAACAAGAACATCATAGAAAATTTGTGCAATCAGATAACTGCAGTTTTATAGGGTCAGGTCAGAATTGTCCAGCAGTGTAATAAGGGTAACTTTTAAGAATAAAATGTACTAATTGGCCGCATGAAAAATTCTGGAAAAATTATGGTGAATAGTTATATGAGTCTAGTTTCAAGGAAAATTTACGGATTCAAATTTCAAGTTCTGTAACTCGAGTTATGGCCGATTTAGTCAGCGTGACGCAGTTGGACAGCTTTAAAAATTTTACTCCCCGAGTTAATGGTCACGTCTAGTAACGCCACGTACTCGATTCCGGCGAGGGTTTCGGGTAAGGGGTGTTACACCATCCCGGCTCCATGTCCGCGTCTAAGTATCACCTGAAATGTCAAAGGAGAGGGTGAGTCGCAAGACTCAGTGCATAAGTCCCACTCCCGATAATACAACATGCTAACACACATCATATCATAGCAACATAATTAATGCACCCCGATCCTAACCATTCATATCACCTTTCTACCCCGTGTGGTACCAAACCACTGGTGGTGCCAAACCACTGGTGACCCAAAGTCACGATATCCATAATGTGGTGCCAAACCACTGGGGACCCGAAGTCACGAATAATTCAATGATGGGGCCAACCCATCGTGTGATACTAAATCACTAGCGACAATCCCGTATCTCATAAGTGGGGCCAACCCACGGTGGTGTCAAACCACAGGGACGAGTCGCAATGAGGTGCCAAACCTCTGGTGTCCCAAAGACACATGTGATACCAAATCACTGGTGACCGCAGTCACAAATCCGATGATGGGGCCAACCCATCGTGTGATACCAAATCACTGGCGTCAATCCCGTATAATCAACTGTGGGGCCAACCCACCGTGGTGCTAAGCCACTGGGACGAGACGCTGAGGTGCCAAACCTCTGGTGACCCAAAGTCACAAAATATAACTGTGGTACCAAACCACTGGAGGTGCCAAACCTCTGGTGTCCCAAAGACACAGTGTCCCAAAGACACGGATATCATAATCCCCCTCCTCTCATTTCACCCGTCATCATGCCATACTCATGTAAATTATGCATATCATACAAGTCATGCATATCATGCCAACATGCCTAGCGTTACATTTCATAGCATACATAGCATAGATCATAATATTAGATATATCAACAATAAAACTCGTGATGCTACAGACTTACCCGGATCCGTACATATACCCCATTTGGGTACCAAATAATCCCTCATACTGTTTTGGTTTTAACAAGGCAATCAGAGTTATTAACAGTATTACTAAGTATGGAGTGTGTTAGTTACACACCTGTTAAAACGCAGAATTTAATACCAAAAGAATCGATCTAAGGCCCCTTGATTACTTGCTCCTATAATCGGCCAAATAAGAGCATTAGACATCTATCTCATTCGGCCAAGACCATTAAACCAAATGGTTAAATGTTGAGCCCTTACCTTGCAAACGTTTGGTTTCCTACCAAACCCGAACCAACAATGGTTCCTCTTTTAACATTTGGCACACCCTATTAAAGAGAACAGTTAATCCTTTGTCACCCTTGACTTAATCGAAACCAAAAGATTGAACTAATAATAATAATACCAATCACTTACCCCTTACTTACCAATCGGTCACTCGCAGCCAAGGCTTCAATTGACTGCTTCACCTGATCACCACCACAATCCAAGACCCTAGCAGGAAAACGGTTCAACACAAAAGATTAACCCCCCTTCAACACATGCCCAAAATCGGCTATTAACCAAACCACAATCAATAGAGAACAAGAGAGGGGAAAATGGCCATTCGGCCACCCACTTACCTTGTTCAATGATTGAGCAACCAACCAAGATCAACCCTTCACTGATATTCGGCCAAGAGAGAGCTACTAGGAGAGAGGAGAGATTTGGCCTTAACCAAGAAAGAAAACGCAAGAAAAAGATGAGAAAGGGAGGGGTTGATATTCGGCCAAAATGAGAACAAATGCTAGAAGGAAATTTCGGCAACACAAGGGAGGGATTCGGCTAAATGTTTAACACTCCTATTATCGGCTTTGAATGGAAAAAGAAAAGAAACTATGAGATGAGAAAGAAGTTTCGGCAAAGGGTAATTGAGAAGAAGAGAAGTGGATGGGATGAAGGTACTTTCGGTTTTGATAAGGTATTTTGGAGAATATAGTTTCGGCTACCAATGCTTCTAATGAAAGAAAGAAATTATGAGGAGAAAGGGTAATAGTTTCGGCTCAACACAACTGAGAAGAAAGTGGGAGAGAAGAGAACATTCGGCTACTCACACAAAGTCAAGGAAACAAAGCACATTCGGCAGCTAGGTGTCTGAACTTTCGGTTTCCACAGAGAAAATGAAAGAAAACTCTTTAGAATTTCGGCTTTGGTATGACAAAAGGAAGAATTTGGTATGCCAAGATGTTGACTGAAAACACCAAAATGCCAAAAAGAATTTCGGCAAACCTCTCCTACTCACTACCAAAACCGGCCACTCACTCCACACACACCCCAATATTTGGCCACTACCTCCAATCACTCACAACCACCCCATTCAAACTAGTTGAACTAGTCTTCCTCCTACTTTCACTCTCCACCCTCCATTCGAATGAGTTGACATAGTCCATGGTAGAGTTTGAACTACCAACAACTCCTCCTCCTCCATGCCGTCAAAATGGAAACCAAAATGGGGAATTTCGCAGCTTGAACTCAGGACCTCTCCCACCTGCAATTGACGCCAACTACAAGCCCTTAGTAGCTCATGCTTTGTCACTTTGCTAGCTCATCACTTGTGCTACAAATCACCAATTAAAATATATAACCCCAGCTCCTTCAGCTCCCTTCACATAAAGCTCAAAAACTAAAATTTTCCCACCTACTCAGGCCTACTCCTAGCCTACAACTAAGCCCCGAAACCACACAAACAACGACATAACAAGCCATTAGCATGCAAACAATGCCACAACAAAATAGCCCCTAACCCGGGATATTACAATATTTGGGGTCAATACTCATCTTTTGGAAAAGATGATACATGGTTTGGGAGGGGGTTTTGGGTGCCGAAAGTTGTTGGAAATTGTGGTGCTTTTGGATACTTTTACTTCAAGCATTTTTTGGATTTTTTTTTCTTTTCTCTCAACTTGTGTTGCTGAATTTTCTTTGTGGTTCTTTCTTCCTCTTCTTCATTTTTTCTTTTCTTTCATTGTTTTTCTTGGTTACCAAATTCCATACCCTACCACTTTCTCTTCTCTACACCATAGCCAAAACATCAACTTCATCTTATAGCCAAAACTTGCTTCTTGTGGTTGCCGAAGCTTCTTTACCTTCTCGGGTTTTCGATGGTTGTAAGGTAGTGTTCTTTCTCTTCTTTTATTTTTCTTCTTGTTTCTCTTTTACTCCCTCTTCTAAAACCGATTATTCACCCTGTTCTTTTGACCAAGGCCGAATCTATTCCTTGCTACTTCAATCTTCTTGGTTCTCTTGGTGTGGGCTGAATCGGTAGAGTGTTAGTTTACACTCTTGTCATCTTTCTAGCCTTTGGCTTTCAGAAGAGGGTTGGTAAGTAGAGTCTCGAAGTACTTTATCGGAGGGCCAATCGAACACCTATCCCTCGTAATAAGAGACTCGGATTGTTGGTAAGTGATATAGATTGTTAATCAATCGCAATACTTGGTTGAAGTTGTAAATTGGGCTTTGGACTAATTGTTGATCGATTGTACCTTTAGGTGCCGCGTAGAGTATCGTGTTACGGATTCTGAATAAGGTGTGTAATCCCGTACCCTTCCGAATACATGTTTGAAATGGTGTGTAATCTCATACCTCTCTGAATGTTTGTGTGAAATGTTCTGTGATTCGATCGAAATACCGAAGAAAACTAAAAACCGGCATCCGTGATCACTTAGACGTGTGTATATTCGTAGTAGTAACCATAGTTTGCAATGAAACAGTTTTTGGTTAACAGCAGTGACGAGATTTTGAAAAATCACGAAAAATAGGAGAAAGGGATTTAGAAAGTGAATAAGATATAGAGTAAAATCTTATTGTGTCTATTTTTATATGAAAGAATCAGAGAAGGAAAAGGTATTTTATATTCTGTGATATGTTAATTTTAGTGAGACTGGTTCTGATTGACTTCGTGGTTCCTTGATAGGTCTTGGAAAAGTTGTTTAAAATTGTACAAAGTGAATTATGAGTTATAATTTATATGTATAGATTCCTTAGTGAGCCTATTTTCAATAGAAACAAGTGGGAGCAACATATAAAAACTGTACAATGAGATATTTGAGTTTAGGGTAGGAGAGGTCAGAACTGTTGGATAGTGAAACAAGGGAATCTTTGAGGAATAAACTGTACTAAATGGCTAAGCCAAAAATTCTGGAAAAATTGTAGTAAGAAGATATATGAGTCCCGTTTCAAGGAAAATTTACGGATCTAAATTTTGAGTTTCCTAACTCGAGTTATAGTCAGTTTAGTCAATATGACGCAGATGGACATTTTCAATTTTTATGCCCCACATTAGTAGTTAAGTCAGGGTTGCGAAATTACCAAAATACCCTTGGAGGGTAAATTATCGAAATACCCTTGGGTTGCGAGATTATCGAATTACCTTTAGTGAGTAAAATTTCCAAATTACGAAAATGCCCCTAATGGGCCGAATTACGAAAATGCCCCTAATGGGCCGATTTGATAGATTGCCCTAATGGGCCAATTTGCAAAGTGCTATAATGGGCTGATTCCCCGTAATAAATTATTGGATTGATAATTGTCATTTATATATGTGAATGTTATGTTTTATTATTTATGTTGCATTTGCATATTTTGCATGGGATGGGAAAAATGTTAAAGAAGAGAAGTGTAGCCTAGTGGCTCTGCCACATTCTGATTCTGGTGGCTCTGCCACATATTCTGGTGGCTCTGCCACAAATTCTGATAACGGCTATGTGCCTAGCATATGAACTAGCGACTATGTGTCGATCATATTTACCCAAGGCTATGTGCCTAGCATATGAACTAACGACTCTATGTCGATCATACTTACCCAAGGCTGTGTGCCGATTATATTATCGTAAATGATATCTGGTGGCTTTGCCACAATCTGTATAGTGGCTATGCCACACATAATTATGACTCTGGTGGCTCAGCCACAAATATTATAAATGACATCTTGCCTGCGATTATAAATGGCCACTGGCCTGCGAATTATTATATTAAATGGCATTTAGCCTGCGTTTTGGTGTGTTTGGCGGGATGGGTTGACTTGATCCCACAGGTGTGATGGGATGGTACGGGTGGTGTCTAGCGGATGGATTACTAGGATGGGTTGGGTTGCATACATTGCATATATGTATATTCTGTTATGTAAATGGGCTTTGGCCCAAGATTATGCTTTATGGGCTCAGGCCGAAGTTTTTGCTAAATGGGTTCAGACCCAATGAATGGCGGTAAGGGGATTATACACAGAGTTCTTGTAACTCACCCCCCTTTCTTTTCAAAATCCCTGTAGGTAACGCTCAGTAACGAGGACTTGGGACCATGGATGACTCGGTGGAGGCCATACTTCATAAATGATGTTTGCAAACATTAGTAAACTACTTTTCTGTATTATTTCATTACCTTTAATATTTCGGGTTTTAAAGTTGTAATAAGGCCTCTGGGATAAACTTTAATTTGCTTTATGTTTGGACGTATTTATGATTTTATGTGAAATATTTTTAAATGGGGATTTTCTAAAAGCATAACCAATGATTTTCCAAAATAGATTTACAAATGGATTTCAAAACAAACTTTTACAAATAAATTAACACAGAGATTCTCTTTCGAATTATCAACGAAATTTACAAAAGACTCGGATTCTCTTTGGAATTTTCAACGTCATTTTCAAAAGTCATAGTTTTTAAAGTTCACTACCCCGATTTTCGACTCATCAATCAACCATTCAAGAATAGCTGTATTTTATCAAATATTTACATGCAAAACTTGTTTATTTAAACACAACCAAGTAACGCCTATTTTAGTAAGAATCATATGATGCTTTACACTTTCTTCATGTGACATACCAAATCTGCTCGTAACGCATGGGCCGGGTTTGGGGTGTTACATATAATATCCACATATAGAAACAACCATTAATCTATGGATTATTATGTTTTTTTATGAATCAACCCATTATAGCATTTTGTAATAATTTGGCCCACTAAAGTTTTTTTAACGATTCGGCCCTAGGGGCATTTCGGTAAATCGGTCCATAGGGACATTTCGGTAAATCTAACAATTTTAATGCCGATTTTGTCAAATTTATAGAAATAATGTACTTTAAGCCAATTTCTCGTTTAATGCCAATTTTACGATTTTTAGTCGTATAATAATAACAATCAACTATCAAGCATGTTACCGAATAATAATCTACGGAATTACGGTGTGAGATTACACACCTGATTACGGTAAGTACTATACTTTCTTGATCTCGACACCTATGACAACATCACACTCGATTAATCTAATGGAAGAGATTTTTATTAATACAAAACTAAACCGAGTGATCTAAATTACTTACTCTCCAAGTCGTGAACGACCACGATTTGTCGATTCTCACCGGATGATGGTCCACAACCCGGTGGAAAATCCCGAACCGCCGAACCGCCCTTCGCTTGAACTTAGGAGTGGGAATAGCAAATCCACTCCTTTTGTGTTCTCCGCTCGCTTTCCCTTTCAAGCCGGTACCCCTAGCCTCCATCGGATACAATCTTTAGTCAAAACGATATTACGATATATATATATCGATTGTCTAAGGAAAAAGGGCTCGACTTACCTCTATTTCTGTATGATCAACGAGTGAAAAGATCGAGCGATTTAGTCCCTAAAATTATAATCGATTAGTCACAACCACTATTCCGTTTAACAAACTAACCGGTCAACAAAAAAAGATCGAAATAACCCATAACGAATCCCTTACCTTAATGGTTATAAAATCGATTCCCACTGATTGCTTATGGCTACGGATGAATCAAAGGTAGTAAATTCGGCCTTCCCTCTATAACTCAAATCGGTCAAAAGGAGTGCCCAACACAAAAGAAAAGCGTTTGAGGAAGAAGAGATTAGATGTTGATAGGTTCGGCTGGTGAAGAGAAAAGAGAAAAATAAGATATGAAAAGTGTTAGGGAGTTTCGGTTGACACAAACATGAAATTGTTCAAAATGGTCAAAAGGATCAATATGAAATGGGTGTTTCGGCAACAAGGGAGGAATGAGTATAGATAGGTTGATAGTTTCGACACAAGAAAGGAACAAAATGAACAAAATGCAAATGAGGATTTTTGGCCAACACAAAGAAAGAGAGTTGAGAAGAGAGAAAGCACTAATTTGCTAAAAGAAAAATAAGCCTCATAAGTACAAAGTTTGCCAAATAACAAATGCAGAATTCGGCTATCCCAAAACCCCTTCCCAAACCGTGTTTTGCTTTGCCCAAAAGGATAAGTGCTGACCAAAAACACTTTCCAAAACATCACCCATGTTATAAGCCAACATGTCCCTTTCTCTTGCCTTTTCTTTTGATTCTTTCCTTTATTATCCCTTGTTTACCTCCATACCATATTTCTTTAGCCACCTTTCAATAATTTAAAAAGTCTTACTTACCTTATATAAGCCTTGGCCGACACTTACCTTAATAATGCAAAAATTTAATCAAAATATTTACACTAGGTGGGATTCGAACTCTACCCCTCAAGTCCATACATGTAATGCCACACCACTCCTCTTCTGGCTTCTCCTGTGCTAGCAAAATGCACACTTATTTCCATAAGCATTGACGCCACTTACCTTCTCCCCCTTAAGGGCTTAAACATAGAAATTTTGCCAAGGTCCAATTCAACCCCGAGCCTTCTCAGGACCCTTAAACATACACAATTAATATTTTTAACTAGCCTATCACAACATATAATGCAACACATAAAATTCTAAATCTTAGGATGTTACATGGAATAAGGATTAAATTGTATGTGTAACAGCCCATTTTCAGTTAAATCAGTACAGTGGTTTCGAGACTATAAATATGAGTCAGAAAGAAAATTTAATTTAATATTATTACATGAATTGCATTATGATAGAAATGACGTATGAAAATTTCATTAAGAAAATTTTGGAAAGGACCAAATTGCATAAATTGCAAAAGTTTAATTCTAGAAGCTATAAGTATGAAATAGCAATGGAATTGAAGTGTTGATGTCTCTATATGGTAATTAGACCATTAAGAAATGTTAGTAGATTTTTATAATGAATCATCCATGGAAAATTAGAAAATGAAAAGGACTAAATTGGAATGTTAAAAAATTAATGGATGATAATAAATTTAAATAGAAATATCATATTATTATTATCATCATCTTCCCCAAAATAAATGGAAACCATAGGAAAGAGAAAGGAAATCAAGCCAGCTTAATTGGGTAAGTAATCATGTCCCATTTTTAGTAATTCTTATATTGTCGAGATCGTAGTAACTTAATCTATCTATTTTGAGGAGTAATTTGTAAAGATATAAAAGTATAGAAAATTTTCCATGGATGTAAATGCTGAAATTTTGAAATTTATGGTAGAAAATGAAAGGTTGTTGATAGATAAACAACTTTTACAAAGAGAAATTTGATGAAATTATGATTTGCAGGCTGAATTGAAAAATGGTCAAACCCATGGAAAATTTATGACTTTTTTGAAATTCATGGGCTATTATTAAAACATGTAACAACAGTTTAGACTTAGAATAAGGATTAAATTGTATGTGTAACAGCCCATTTTCAGTTAAATCAGTACAGTGGTTTCGGGACTACAATTCTAAGTCAGAAGGAAAATTTAATTTAATATTATTACATGAATTGCATTATGATAGAAATAACATATGAAAATTTCATTAAGGAAATTGTGGAAAGGACCAAATTGCATAAAATGCAAAAGTTTAGTTCTAGAAGCTATAAGACCATTAAGAAAAGTTAGAAGATTTTTATGATGAATCAACAATGGAAAATTAGAAAAAGAAAAAGACTAACTTGGAATGTTAAAAAATCAATGGATGATAATAAATTTAAATAGAAATATCATATTATTATTAATATCTTCTTCCCCAAAATACATGAAAACCGTAGGAAATAGAAAGGAAAACAAGCAAGCTTAATTGGGTAAGTAATCATGTCTCGTTTTTAGTAATTCTTATATTTTTCGAGATCATAGTAACTTAATCTATCTATTTTGAGGAGTAATTTGTAAAGATATAAAAGTATAGAAATTTTTCCATGGATGTAAATGCCGAAATTTTGAAATTTATGGTAGAAAATGAAAGGTTGTTGATAGATAAAAAACTTTTACAAAGAGAAATTTGATGAAATTATGATTTACGGGCTGAATTGAAAAATGGTCAAACCCATGGAAAATTTATGATCTTTTTGAAATTCATGGGCTGTTATTAAAACACGTAACAATAGGTTAGACTTGGAATAAGGATTAAATTGTATGTCTAACAGCCCATTTTCAGTTAAATCAGTACAGTGGTTTCGGGACTACAAATTTGAGTCAAAAAGAAAATTTAATTTAATATTATTACATGAATTGCATTATGATAGAAATGACGTATGAAAATTTCATTAAGGAAATTGTGGAAAGGACCAAATTGCATAAAATGTAAAAGTTTATGTAACATCCTGAATTAATGGGCCTTTGCGTTTGATGTGTGTTACGTTTAATGTGCTAATTAGAGTGTTTAAGGGGTTCAGATTGGGCTCAGGATTGGGTCGAGGCCTTAGTTAAATTTTCTGTTTGGGCACTCTAGTGGAAAGCCAGTTAGGATAAGGCTTAAAAGATGTTATCTGGGTTTTAAGACACAAAATGGGCTCATTGCCCAGTGGCAAAGTGGCGCCACTTAGAGAGCAGGGAGGTGGCGTCAATTGAGGAGGCCCAAATTCAAGTTGCATGAAGCCCAATTCCTTTAATTAAATTTTAGCTAATTTTCGGCATTTAAATAGAGTGGGACGGAAATAAGGCTTAAAAATAGGAAGATTTACTCGAGTGGATAATGCTAATAATATGGCAGATAAAGGAAGGAAGAGGTGGTGTTATTTAGGCTTCTTTCGGAGGTGTGAGTAGATAAAGATAAGGGAGAAAGGGTAGGAGTTATCTGCTGATCAACAGTGGTGGCTGAATTTCCATCTCTTGGAGGGGGAGAAATCGGTTTTGTTATACTATAGGGGTGCCGTAATGTTCCTCATTAGTTGATCAATTTTAAGTTATCGAAAGGGGCATCTTCGGTTTTTGAGAGGTAGTTGCCGAAATTTTGTTTAAGTGGGGGGGATACCTTTTTATTTTTCGCAATTAGGGTTTTATTCTCCCACTTTCTCTTCTTCAATTTCGACAATAGGGTTTCTCTATTCTCCCATTCTGCAAAAGCCGAAATCCCTAAGCCTATTCTCTCATCTTCACTTCTATGCAAAAGCCAAAAGTCTATTATTCTTTTTCTGTTTTCTTCTACAAAGCCAAAACCTCATAGCTCTCTCTACACCTTTTCCTGATTTCTACAAAAGCTGAAACTTTGAACTTTCTTCTCATCTCCATAGCCGAATACCTCTTATTCTCTTTTGTCGAACTCTTCAACTAAAAGCTGAATCTACATAGATTTCTTCTTATCATCTTCTCTTTTTGATCTTCTCAAAAGCCAAAATCTTCTAGGAGTTCCCGAATTCTCTGTAGAGGTAAGTGTCGACTTGTGCTATTATTGTAACATCCTAAATTAATGGGCCTATGTGTTTAATGTGTGGTTATGTGTAATGTGTTAATTAGAGTGTTAGGGGTCCAGATTGGTCTCAGGATTGGGCCGGGGCCTTGGTTAAATTTATTGTTTGGACACTATAGGGTTTAAAAGATGGTATTTGTAGTTTAAATTACAAAATGGGCTTGTGGCCAAGTAGCAAGGGGTGCTGCAAAGGAGCTATAAGGTGGCGTCATTACCAGGTGAAGAGCCTCAAGTTTTGGCCGATTGGAGCCCATGTATTTGGGCCATTTTTGGCACTTGAAGGAGGAGCAGGTTGGACGGCAATAGGGCTTAAAAATAGGGAAATTTAATGAAAGGGATAATGTAGATAATATGGCTGATAAGGTGGTAGATAAAGGGAGGAGTTTGAGAGGTGGTTTCGGCTGGGATTTTGCATGAGTGAGTGTGGACTAAGTCAGAAGATAGGATGATGAGGATAAGAGAAAAACGTGGGATAAGATTGGAGTGTAGGTGGTGGCCGAAAGCTGGACTCTAGGAACAAGGGGGAGAAATCGGTTTTGATAAGGCTAAGGGGTGCCGAATTTCCATTATTTCCTAGGGCATAGTTTTTATTTTTATTTTCCTTCTCTTCTTTTCTCCTCCTAATTTCGGCAACTAAGGGTTCTTCTTCTTCTTCTTCTATGATTACATCTATGATTACATACCTGGCATCCCTTGCCTACCCTTTTTGGGTAATCCGACTGTCTATACAGCCTTTTTTCGGCTTTTAGCCCATAACATATATTTAGTACAGATTACTCTACAGCCATTTTCTGGCTTTTAGCCCATAACATATATTTAGTACAGATTAATTAGTGTGTTAGAGATCTACACACATGATTACAATCAAGACGAGACCTTCTATATCGACACTATCAGAAGCCGATACGACTGCTAACTGCCTAAGATTTTGTTCTGAAGCCGGTCCACAACCCGGTGGCCAATCCCGAACTGCTGACACCGCTCGTATCTTAAACTTAGGGATTAGTTTAACAGATCCAATCCCCTCATTCGCCTGATCGATATTTCATTCCATTAAAAGACCTTATCAGTTGCTACCATCACAACATGTAGTTGTTAATCCATATCATAGAGCTAAGATTATAAATACGATGAACGAACTTAATGGAAATCTAAAGAGAACCCCTTACCTTGAAATCCCGAAAAGAGAGATATGAAGTTCAGAGACTAACGGTTTCGGCTTTTAGATCTAAGTGATCTACTTCAATTCCCGAATGTCGCTGTAATATCCCGAAATTGGGCCTAGTAGGATTGGGCCGATTGGACTTTGGGATTAGGAAAGTTTAAAACCTTTAAGAATAAGAAAATAGTGTTTTTGCAAATTGGATTTATTAGTTAAATGGATTTGGAAGGTTACGAGGTTTATATGAATTCTCGGGTTTATTTGGGTGCTTAGTATAGTTTTGTGAAGGCTTGGAATTATTAGCTAAGCTAGAATAATTTTAGTTTGAAGAATTTAGTGAAGTGGATTAGGTGAACCTGACACTTAAGTTAATTTAAGTGTTAAAATCTAGCACATGAGGAGTTAGTGGCAAGGTGGTTAAGATGCATGAAGAGTTGCTTGAGGGAAGTGGTTCGAGTAGCATGATTAGCATTTTGAAGACTTTATTTTTATGTATCCTAGCATTAATGGACGGTCAAGCTCTAATTATGATAGGTTGGACTTTTGAATATTATGGCAAGTTGAATATTAGTTTAGGAAAGCTTGTAATTGGGGATAAGAATCTTAAGATTATGGTAGGATGGGGGGACAAAGGGCTTGGATGATGGAGAGTGTTTTGGAAATTATTCTATGGCTAATTGTCCATGAATATGGACGGTATGGGTGTCTAGGGGGATTGGCCGAATTTTTGGTTAGCTTTTGGTATGGTTTGGTGTTAGTTTTGGTAGAATTAGTGCTAGTTGAGCACATCTTTCTTTTGGGTCATTTTTGTGTTTCTCTCTAATTTGTTCACTCCTCTTAGCCGAATGTATTTTGGTCATAAGGTAAACCTTTTGCTTTCTTTTCTTTTTAGCCATTTGTGTTTTGACTATTTTGTTTTTAATTGTTCTTTCTCCCCTCAAGTGCATTCCTTCTTTCTTTTCTTTTTGTGACCAAAACTACAAAACCATCAAAAGACCATTTCTTCTCTTTTTCCCTTATTGCCGAATGCACTTGGACTCAAAGTTCTTCCTTGATTCATCTTCTATTCTTGAGAACCCGAAACCCAAACTCCTCATTTCTATTCATCTTTTCCTCTTTGCTTTCCACAAGAGACTTTCAACATTATTTTCTCCCTAATTCTTCACCATAGCCGAATTCTCTAAGCATTCAACTCCTTCCATTTTGGCGTGATCTCTCTTCATCATTCATGTGCCGAAACCTTTCTCTTTGGGGTCTTGGAGCCGATTCTTTGATGGTGCTTTAGGAATGGTGAACAACGTGTGGTAGTAAGTATATTTTCTTCCTTAGCAATCGGTTTTATTTATTTCTTCATGGGTGTGCCGAAATCAATGGATTAAGTCTTGGTTTTAGGCATGGTCGATTGTTCATAGTGCCATAAGAAGGTGTTCTTTTGTGTGTAGCTTAAGGAAGGGAACTCAGAGTGTGATTCGGGATTTGGTAGGAGACCAAATCGGCATTTAGGGAGAAGGAAGAACCACGTTTCGAGATCGTGTTAGATTCGAGTAGTTCGGGATTTCACTAATAGGCAGGTGTGTGATTAACCCACCGTTTTTTGGGTTTTTGTTATATCTGTATGTGTTGATTGTGTACTAACAAATGCAGTAAAAATTATGAGATGAATACCCTAAAAAAAAGGGGTATATCGATAATCAGGTTAGTGTTATCTGTTGATAAGAATGTGAAAGTGCCGATGTGAATGTAACTATGCCTATGGAAATATGATTGTCTGCCTTAATGACATGTGCGTGCATTTATTATTATGCCAATATTACATGTAGCATGTGCATGGGTTAGGATATGATATGAAAGAAGGTACGGGTGTACTTCGAGTACGTGGTTTGATGTTAGCCTTGAGCTACATCGTGGATTGACGTTGACTAAGGTCACGTTGTGGATTAATTGCGATTTAGTTCGCGTGGCTTGATGAGTGGCTGTGTGCATCATCGTGGTTGATATCGGCTATGTGCCATATCGTGGTTGATGAGTGACTATGTGTCCCATCGTGGTTTTGGTGTTAGCTACAGCTACATCGTGGATTGGCGCTGACTGAGGTCGCGTTGTGGATTATTGTGCTTAATTGCACGTGGACGGCATTGATTGCCTTTTGGAGTAAAAAGGAGAGGGTGATTTGATAATCCCCTGGTGTGTTGTGGCTGGATACAGGGGAGTGAGTAGTGGATGAACCCTAGGTTGGGTTGGGTGCATTTTGCATAATTTTAATGGATATGTGGATTAAGTGATTATATGGGCCAAGGCCCAATTGTGGAATTGATGTGAGTAAGTTGTTCTACTATCTGAATTGTGATATGATATGTGGTTGTGGGCTAAGCCCACATGTGGGTGGATTTCAGTGGACTGATTACACACTGAGTCTGTATGACTCACCCAATTTTTCTCAAACCTTACAGGTGATGCATAAAGCTTGGACCGGGTTGGAGTGGATACGAGGTGGCCCATGCAGAAGATATTTTATTTGTTTTACACATTTTATTTATGAAAGGTTATTTATTGTAATAAGGGCCACTTTAAGTATTTAAGGACTTTTTATTATGTTTTAAGTTGGATTGTCGATTATATTATTATTTGAAAATGTTTTATTTTAAACAACTTAATTTTATTTGGAATTTTAATTACACAATGTTTTAGTAAAGACAACAAATATTTATGTTTTTAACTCTAAGTCAAAAGTTTTTCAAACGTTTTCCGCAGTGGCATTCTGAATTCGGCCGTGGCTCGTGGGCCGGGTTTGGGGTGTTACAGTCGCCCAACAAGAAAACATCAAACCATTAATCCATTAGCCTTTCGGCTTTATCTTCTAAAAACCGAAAGAGAAAAAGAATAGATCAGAAGAAATTGTCACCTACCTTTACAGAGAATTCGGACACTCATAGAAGATTTCGGCTTTTGAGAAGATCAAAAAGAGAATATGATAGGAAGAAATCTATGTAGATTCATCTTTTAGTGAATAGATCAGCAAAAGAGAATAAGCAAAGAACAATGAATATTTGGCTTGTAGAAAAAGAATGGAGAAGAGAATTAAAATCAAGAGTTTCGACTTTTGCGTAAAAGTGAAGATGAGAGAATGGGATTTAGGAATTTCGGCTTAAGCAGAGAATGAGAGAAAAGAATAAGAGGAAAAATCCAAATGCTGAAATTGAAGAAGAAAATAGAAAAATATAACCCTAATACCGAAAATATAAAGATATACCCCCTTTCTTAACCTAAATTTCGGCAGCTACCCCCCCCTAAAAGCCGAAAATGCCCCTTTTTAAAACTAAAACTAAGCTACTATTCGAAGGGAATTTTGGCACCCCTTGCCCATACCAAAACCGATTCCCCCTCCCCCTTGGAGTTTGAAATTCAGCCACCACTGTGATCAACAGATAAATCCTAAATTTTCTTCCTTATCTTCATCTGATCACTCATCCTTAAGTGACATGGATAACACCACCTCTTCCTTCCTTTATCTGCCACATTATCAACCATATTATCCACATTATCCAAACAAATAAATCCTATTTTAAAGCATCCTAGCCAACTCCAGCTCTACTCATTTAAATGCCGAAAATTAGCTAAATTTTAATTAAAAGAATTGGGCTTCATACAACTTGAATCTGGGCCTCCCAGTTGACGCTACTGCCCTGCTCTTTTAGTGGCGCCACTTTACCACTGGGCCACAAGCCCATTTTATATTTTAAAACACAGGTAACATCTTTTAAGCCCTATCTTACCAGGCTTTCCACTAGAGTGTCCAAACAGAAAATTCGATTAAGGCATCTGCCAAACCCTGAGCTCATTCTGGACCCCTAACACTCACATTAAACATAACCACACATTAAATACATAGCCCCACAATTTTAGGATGTTACAATAAATATATGTTATGGGCTAAAAGCCGGAAAAAGGCTGTATAGACAGTCGGATTACCCAAAAACGGTAGGCAATGGATGCCAGGTACGTAATCATAGAAACTTCTCTATGTGTATCGATGTATGTGATAGACTGTGAACTTTTAGTGAGTATATTGTTTTGATTCTGCATGTATGTATGCATGGGATGGGGTTGATATGATGAAGGGGAAGAGCATGTTAATAGGTCACTTGGTGATCGGTGGTTAAACCACGAGTTATAAAGTTAGGTCACAATAGTGATCGGTGGCTAAGCCACGTTAAATTTATTCCTGACTGTTAGGAATAGGCAGCATTGCTAACGATATGGTGTGTAGCAGTTGGTGGGTTGATTGTAGAAATCCCCGAGGTGTGTTGGTTAGTACGGGCTGGTGTGTAGAGGATGGATTTTTAGGTTGGGTTGGGCTATGTTGCATGTAAATATTTTGTTGCCATTGTGTATGGGCTAAGGCCCATAATGTGTTTGTGGGCCCAAGCCTTTTATGTGTTTTTGGGATTTGCACACTGAGTCTTGGTGACTCACCCCTTTTATTTTCCTGACTTTTCAGATGAGCAATAGATCGTGGGCATGGGAGCCGAGGCGGACTCGAGGGGCCATCAAGTTTCTATTTCCATAAATTATTTTTTCAATTTTTCTTTAAGTTTTAATTTTGGGAATGTTTATGTAATAAGGCCCCATAGCTTAGGTTATCATTTTATAATGATTATTGTTTTCATTTTTTTAAAAAATTTATGCTCAAAGACTTATCTACAAGAAGTAATAAAATGGGATTTCCAAACACGTTCAAAGAAAGAGCAAAGGTTTTCTTCCAATATCACTTATTTAACGAACACCTAAATAAAGAAACTGAATTTCCAAAAATCATCCGAGTGAATTTTAACGTAAACCCCGTAGCATACCAGATCTGGTCATAGCGTTTGGGCCGGGTTTGGGGTGCTACATTTTGGTATCAGAGCCCGGTTCAAAACTCGGGCTGTGAAATGGGTCTAGTAGTGTTTTGAAAATTTGATGTGAATTTGAGAAAAATGTATTGGATGAAGATATGGCCTTCGAGTCTACCGGCACCCGATCCACGCAGGTAAGTATTCTAACTTTGGGTATGATATGCATGATTGGGCTTGATGGGCTTGATGGACGTAGACTAGTATGTTAGGCATTGATGGACTTTAGGCTTAGTTTAAACAACTCTTTAAATTCATAAGACTTAATCTATCCAAACAAACCCGCGAACAAATCGCTGGGTTAGGGTGTGGCAACAGGCATACGCATGTCTAAGATTGGATTCAAGGAGAGCTTGGTACTTAAGCAGTCCTAGTGACTCACCTCCTCTTCGCTGGAATCCTACCTGGTGCGTAGTGACTGTTCACCTTAGCCACAAGGATTTGTTGACGGGCCAAAATTTATAATTAAAACCCGAAAGGGACCAGCCACCCTATTTCACGAAATTACTAAAAAAACCCCTTGGTTTTGTAAAATTTTGAAATACTCTTGATTTGTGGAAATTTCCCAGAATACCCTGGATTTGTAAAACTACTAAAATTTTTGAAATTACTGAAACACCCCCGGTTGGGAAAATTACCAAAATACCTATGTTTTGCAACTTAACCCGAAATCCTCTAGATTTCCAAAAGTACATGGTTTGCAAAATAAAATTTTCCAAAATACCCCTGTTTTTTAAAAAAATACCCCTGTGTTACGATGATACCAAAATACCTCTATTTCAAAAAATCACCAAGATACCCTATTTTGAGGAATTACGAAAATACCTTGTAGGACAAAACTACGAAAATACCCCTGAGTAGTGAAATGATGAAAATACCCTTATGTGATGAATGCGAGTTCATGGATGCTACTTGTATGTTGATGTATGATGGTTGAATGTATGTGGTTCCTAGAACTAGGAGATATAAACTTGAGACTAAAACCCGTAGATATAATTTCAAATTTGAAAGAACTACTCTTGAAACTACTGTTCATAAGATTGTTCGTGGTTAATTAGTGAAAGAAATTAATAATTCATAAAATTTCTAATCAGATAAACGCGAATCGATAGAATGAGTACAAGAGGTCGTGGACGTCCGCCGCGTGGCCGTGGTAGGGGTAGGATGGCCGTGTCGAAACCAGTAGGATCTGGCCATGCGTCAGGAAATGAGATGCCAATTCCACCAGCTGCGGAGGCCGAATTTCAGGATCAGACGGCCAGAGATGATGTTGTATCCTAGGCAATGTTAAGGGTTTTAGAGAGGGTTGCTAGGGCAGGCATGGGCACGGGAGCTCGAAAATCTGTGTCAGAGCGACTTAGAGCTAATGGGGCAGAAGTGTTTAGGGGAATTTCTGGTATAGCCCCAAGTACAGCTGAATATTGGTTGGAGGCGGTTGAGTGTATAATGGATGATTTGGATTTCACGGAGGAGAAAAAGCTAAAAGTGGTTGTATCTCTCCTGCGATACGAAGCTTATCAATGGTGGCTTACGGTTAAGGATGGTACGGTGGCTGACCCTATCACCTGGGATCTCTTCAAAACGGCATTTCAAAGTAAGTACATCGGGACGAGTTATGTGGATGCGCAGCGCAGAGCAATTTTGAATCTGGTTCAAGGAAGTAGGTCGGTGGCTGCGTATGAGGCAGAATTCTTACGCCTTAGCTGTTATGCTCGAGGGATGGTGGCCACGGACCATGAACGTTGCGTTCGATTTGAAGATGGTCTTAGGGACGATCTGCGTGTATTAATAGCACTACAGCGGGAGAGGGAATTTGTTGTGCTTGTGGAAAAAGCTACGATAGCTGAGGAGGTTAAGCAGACAGAAAAACTGAATCGGGATAGAGATAGGGGTGGAGGAAAAAGGAATCTTAGATCGTTAGGGGCAACTGGCCGTACTCAGAAAAGGCCTAGGTCAAATGGACCGAGACGGGATGAGAGACCTGCTACTGCTGGTCAGACATGGAAGTGTGCTCGATGTGGTAAATTCCATGTAGATGAGTGTTGGGCGGGCAGTGGGAAGTGCTTTAGGTATGGATCTACAGACCACCAAGTTAGAAACTGTCCGCAGCAATGGGGCAGTGAAGGGCCCACAGGTCAAGGGAATGCACAGTCGGGAAGAGGAGGTCAGCAGCCGCAGAGAGGTCCTGGTCCAGCTAGAGGTGGTAATGGCTCCGGTCGGGGTCGTGGAGCATCAGGCCAAGGGGCAAGAAACACTGAGGCAAGACAGCCAGGGTTAGCCTATGTTGTCAGACGTCGAGAGGAGGCTGACGCACCAGATGTCATAACCGATACATTTTTAATTTTTGGCTTGCCTTACACTGCATTGATTGACATTGGGTCGACGCGTTCATATGTTGCCAGTAGGGTGTCTGAAACTTTAAGCTTAGATTCTGAGATTTCCTCTAGGGAGATAACTGTAGTTAGCCCATTAGGACATTCTGTGGTGGTAAACAAGCTTTATCGAGAAATACCTTTAAAAGTTCAGGGGATAGTTTTCCGGACGGATCTAATGGAATTACCGTTCAGGGAGTTTGATTTAATTTTAGGCATGGATTGGCTGGGGAAGTATCAAGCTAAGGTAGATTGTACAGCCAAGAGTATGGTGTTAAAAACCCCCGAGGGTGGCGAAGTGTTGGTGATAGGTGAAAGGGGGAATTGCTTGTCAAATGTGGTGTCCGCTTTAAGAGCAGAAAGGATGGTGAGAAAAGGATGTGAGGCAATCTTAATGTTTGTTCGGGCTCTGGAAGCCAAGGAAGTAACTATTGGGAACGTTAGGATGGTGAAGGAATTTCCTGATGTTTTCCTAGAAGAGCTTCCGGGATTACCCCCGAATCGTGAAGTGGAGTTTGGTATCGATCTTCTTCCGGGAACAGCGCTAGTATCTATTGCTCCTTATAGAATGGCGCCGAAGGAGTTGGTGGAATTGAAAGCGTAGATTCAGAAGTTGCTGGATAGAGGGTTTATTCGACCAACTGTGTCGCCTTGGGGAGCGCCGGTGTTATTCGTTAAGAAGAAGGAGGGATCAATGCGTATGTGCATTGATTATCACTAGCTGAATAAGTTGACCATCAAGAATAAATACCCGTTGCCGAGGATCGATGATTTGTTCGATCAGTTGAAGGGGGCCTCAGTCTTTTCGAACATAGATCTGAGGTCGGGGTACCATCAGCTTAAGGTCAAGGAGGCAGATATTCATAAGACGGCTTTTAGGACTCGCTATGGTCACTACGAATTCATGGTGATGCCATTTGGGTTAACCAACGCGCTAGTAGCGTTTATGGACATGATGAACCGAGTGTTCCAACCCTACTTGGATCGGTTTGTCGTAGTATTTATAGATGACATCCTGGTTTACTCGAAATCGGAGAATGAGCATGACTCACATCTGCGAGTGGTTTTGCAGATTCTGAGGGAGAAGCAGTTGTATGCCAAATTCAGTAAGTACGAATTTTGGCTAAGTGAAGTTACTTTCCTAGGTCATGTTGTGTCGGCAGAGGGGATTAGGGTTGACCCTTGGAAGATTGAAGCGGTGTTGGATTGGAAGCCGCCTAAATCGGTAGCAGAAATTCGGAGTTTCCTTGGGTTAGCCGGGTATTACAGAAGGTTTGTGGAAGGACTTTCATTTTTCGCGGGGCCGTTGACTAAGTTGTTACGGAAAGGGGTTCCGTTTGTTTGGTCTGACAAGCAACAAGAGAGTTTCAAGAAGTTGAAAAGGATTTTGACGGAGGCTCCGATGTTGATTCAGCCGGAGGCTGGGAAGGAGTTCGTGATTTACTGTGATGCTTCACACACGAGATTAGGATGCGTGTTGATGTAAGATGGAAAGGTTGTTGCGTATGCATCTCGGCAGTTAAGACCGCACGAAGCAAATTATCCCACCCATGATTTGGAATTGGCGGCGGTGGTTTTTGCTTTGAAGATTTGGAGGCATTATCTGTACGGGGAGAAATCTGTCATATACACCGCTCATAAGAGTTTAAAATACCTTTTGACTCAGAAGGAGTTGAATCTAAGGCAAAGGAGGTGGATTGAGTTGTTAAAAGATTATGACTGCTCGATCGAGTACCATTCGGGTAAAGGTAACGTGGCGGGGGATGCTCTGAGTCGTAAAGTAATCTCTGACTTGAGAGCGATGTTTGCTAACCTCAGTTTATACGATGATGGAAGGTTATTAGCCGAACTTCAAGTGAAACCCTCATGGGTCAGTCAGGTTAAGGAGAAGCAGCAGACTGATGAGTGGTTAAAGGAGAAGTTTCCGGTAGGATCAAGTGATGGATCGACAGAATTTAGTATTAATGAGGAAGGGCTACTATGTTTTCAAGGGAGAGTGTGCATGCCGAAAGATCCTGAATTGAGGCGTAAGATTTTGCAAGAAGCGCATGGTAGTCCATACGCTATGCACCCTGGAGGGAGTAAGATGTATCGGGATTTGCGAGAACAGTTTTGGTGGTCGGGCTTAAAACGAGAGGTGACCGAATTTGTGGGGAAGTGTTTGACATGTCAGCAGGTAAAGGCGGAACATCAGTTACCATCAGGGTTGTTGCAGACGGTAAAGATTCCACAATGGAAGTGGGAAAGGATTACAATGGACTTTGTTAGTGGGCTACCCCTTACGCCTACTAAGAAAGATTCGGTTTGGGTGATTGTTGATCGCCTGACGAAGTCTGCTCATTTCATACCAGTACGGGTTGATTACTCTCTGCAGAAATTGGCTAAGTTATACATAGCAAAGGTAGTGAGGTTGCATGGAGTACCAGTATCGATTATATCGGACAGGGACCCTAGGTTCACATCACAATTTTGGAAGGCGATGCACCAAGCATTGGATACGAAGTTGGATTTCAGTACAGCGTTCCATCCTCAGACCGATGGTCAATCTGAGCGAGTAATTCAGATCTTAGAGGACATGTTAAGGGGTTGTGTCATTGATTTCAGGGGTAGTTGGGAAGAGTTTTTACCACTGGCAGAGTTTGTGTACAACAACAGTTACCAATCTAGTATTCAGATGGCGCCTTATGAAGCGTTGCATGGGCAAAAGTGTCGTACTCCTACCTGTTGGACGGAATTAGGGGAACGTCAAATTTTGGGTCCGGAGTTGGTTACCGAGACCGAAGAGAAGGTTGAGTTAATTTGGGCTCGACTAAAGGAAGCGTCAGACAGACAGAAGTCCTATGCTGATCTGAAGCGTAAGGACATAGAATTTGCAGTGGGTGACAAGGTTTTCTTGAAGGTGTCGCCATGGAAGAAAGTATTAAGGTTTGGTCGAAAGGGTAAATTAAGTCCCAGATTTATCGGACCATATCGGGTGTTGAAACGAGTAGGACCGGTAGCCTATCAGCTTGAACTACCTTCTGAGTTAAGCCAGATTCACAACGTGTTTCATGTCTCTATGCTGAGACGATATCATTCGGATCCATCTCATGTGGTGCCAGTGGAAGAAATTGAGGTAAGACCCGACCTATCCTTTGAGGAGGAGCCAGTGGAAATCTTAGATCGTGATGTCAAAGTGTTGCGAAGGAAGAGGGTTCTGTTGGTTAAGGTTCTATGGCGAAATCACAGTTCTGAGGAGGCTACTTGGGAACCAGAAGAAGCGATGCGGTAGCAGTACCCACATCTATTTTGACCAGGTAATTTCGAGGTCAAAATTTCTTTAAGGGGGTAAAACTGTAACATCCTGAATTAATGGGCCTATGTGTTTAATGTGTGGTTATGTGTAATGTGTTAATTAGAGTGTTAGGGGTCCAGATTGGGCTCAGGATTGGGCCGGGGCCTTGGTTAAATTTATTGTTTGGACACTATAGGGTTTAAAAGATGGTATCTGTAGTTTAAATTACAAAATGGGCTTGTGGCCCAGTAGCAAGGGGCGCTGCAAAGGAGCTATAAGGTGGCGTCATTAGCAGGTGAAGAGGCTCAAGTTTTGGCCGCTTGGAGCCCATGTATTTGGGCCATTTTTGGCACTTAAAGGAGGAGCAGGATGGATGGTAATAGGGCTTAAAAATAGGGAAATTTAATGAAAGGGATAATATAGATAATATGGCTGATAAGGTGGCAGATAAAGGGAGGAGTTTGAGAGGTGGTTTCGGCTGGGATTCTGCATGAGTGAGTGTGGATTAAGTCAGAAGATAGGATGATGAGGATAAGAGAAAAACGTGGGATAGGATTGGAGTGTAGGTGGTGGTCGAAAGTTGGACTCTAGGAACAAGGGAAGAAATCGGTTTTGATAAGGCTAAGGGGTACCGAATTTCCATTATTTTCTAGGGCATAGTTTTTATTTTTATTTTCCTTCTCTTCTTTTCTCCACCTAATTTCGGCAACTAAGGGTTCTTCTTCTTCTTCTTCTCTTTCTACCAAAAACCGAAAACTCCTAACTCTATTCTTCTAAAGTCGAAAAACGCCTAAGCCTCTTCTTGTTCATCTCTTTTTCGAATTTTTCCTAAAAGCCGAAAACTACTAGATCTCGGTGGTGGCTTGGTTTTGTTTTTTCAACGTTTCAATCTTCTTCTTTAATTGCCGAATCTTCTTGCAAGTGGTAGCCAAAATCTTCTGTAGAGGTGAGTATCGACTTGTGCTATTATTTTTGCAATCTTTTTCGGCTCTTGAAGCCAAAGCCGAATAGCTAGTTGGTGGTTAGGGCCATCCTTAGTTTGACGTTTTCTCTGATCTCGTGTTCTTTTTCTTTGGCGGCATTCCGGGATTTGAAGGAGATCTAATCGCCTAGGTTTCTAAGCCAGAAATCGGTAGCATTCGAATCATATTATTTTCGGGATTTCAAGGTAAGGATTTCAATTCTCCTTAAGTTGATCAATCGGTTTCTTTTCGTTATTCGTGTCTTAACCTAATGGTTCATTAAGCAATCATCATAGTACCTTCTGACCAAGATCACTCATGGAATCGAATGTCAACAAATCAAAGGAAGGGGTAGGATCTGTAGTCCCAGCCCCAAAGTTCAAGAAATGCGCGGTGTCTGCTATTCGAGATTGGCCACCGGGTTGTGGACCGGCTTTGGAACAACACCTTAGACAGATAGCAGCCGTATCGTCTTTTGATAGCATCGACATAGAGAGTCTCGTCTTGTCTATAATCAGGTGTGTATATCTCTAACACACTAATTAATCTGTACTAAATATATGTTATAGGCTAAAAGCTGGAAAAAGGCTGTAGAGTAATCTGTACTAAATATATGTTATGAGCTAAAAGCTGAAAAAATGCTGTATAGACAGTCGAATTACCCAAAAAGAGTAGGCAAGGGATTCCAGGTACGTAATCATAGAAACTTCTCTATGTGTATCGATGTATGTGATAGACTGTGAACTTTTAGGTAGTATATTGTTTTGATTCTGCATGTATGTATGCATGGGATGGGGTTGATATGATGAAGGGGAAGAGCATGTTAATAGGTTGCTTGGTGATCGGTGGTTAAACCACGAGTTATAAAGTTAGGTCACAATAGTGATCGGTGGCTAAGCCACGTTAAATCTATTCCTAACTGTTAGGAATAGGCAGCATGGCTGACGATGTAGTGTGTAGCGGTTGGTGGGTTGATTGTAGAAATCCCCGAGGTGTGTTGGTTGGTACGGGCTGGTCTGTAGAGGATGGATTTTTAGGTTGGGTTGGGCCATGTTGCATGTAAATATTTTGTTGCCATTGTGTATGGGCTAAGGCCCATAATGTGTTTGTGGGTCCAAGCCTTTTATGTGTTTTCGGGATTTGCACACTGAGTCTTGGTGACTCACCCCTTTTATTTTCCTGACTTTTTAGATGAGCAGTAGATCGTGGGCATGGGAGCCGAGGCGGACTTGAGGGGCCATCAAGTTTTTATTTCCATAAATTATTTTTTCGGTTTTTCTTTAAGTGTTAATTTTGGGAATGTTTATGTAATAAGGCCCCATAACTTAGGTTATCATTTTATAATGGTTATTGTTTTCATTTTTTTAAAAATTTATGTTCAAAGACTTATCTACACGAAGTAATAAAATGGGATTTCCAAACACGTTCAAAGAAAGAGCAAAGGTTTTCTTCCAATATCACTTATTTAACGAACACCTAAATAAAGAAACTGAATTTCCAAAAATCATCCGAGTGAAGTGTAACGTAAACCCCGTAGCATACCAGATCTGGTCGTAACGTTTGGGTCGGGTTTGGGGTGTTACAATTATTTTTGTAATCTTTTTTGATTTTTGAGACCATAGCCGAATGGCTAGTTGGTTGTTAGGCCATCTTTAGTTTGACGTTTTCACTAATCTCGCGTTTTCTTTTTGGGCGGCATTCCGGGATTTGAAGGAGATCTAATCGCTTAGGATTCCTAAGCCAGAAATCGTTAACGTTTGAACCACGTTATTATTTTCAGGATTTCAAGGTAAGGGGTTCTCTTTAGATTCTCTGTAGATTCGCTATCGTAATTGTGATCTTAACCATATGTTATGATAAGGTCTTTTAATGGAATCAAATATCGATCAGGCGAAGGAGGGGATTGGATCTGTAAAACCAATCCCTAAGTTTAAGAAACGAGCGGTGTCAGCAGTATGGGATCTGCTTCTGATAGTGTCGACATAGAAAGTCTCGTCTTGTTTGTAATCAGGTGTGTAGATCTCTAACACACTAATTAATATGTAATATATGTATGTTATGGGCTAAAAGCCGGAAAAAGGGTTGTATAGACAGACGGATTACCCAAAAAGGGTAGGCAAGGGATGCCAGGTACGTAATCATAGAAACTTTTCTATGGGTATCGATGTATGTGATAGTCTGTAATCTTTTTGATAGCATATCGTTTGACTCTGCATGAATGTATGTATGGGATGGGGTTAATATGATGAAGGGGAAGAGCATGTGAATAGGTCACTTGGTGATCGGTGGTTAAACCACGAATTATAAAGCTAGGTCACAATAGTGATCGATGGCTAAGCCACGTTAAATTTATTCCTGATTGTTAGGAATAGGCAGCATGACTGTCGGTATGGTGTGTAGCGGTTGGCGGGTTGATTGTAGAAATCCCCGAGGTGTGATGGCTGGTAAGGGCTGGTGTGTAGAGGATGGACTATTAGGTTTGGGTTGGGCCATGTTGCATGTAAATATTTTGTTGCCATTGTGTATGGGCTAAGGCACATAATGTGTTTGTGGGCCCAAGCCTTTTATGTGTTTCAGGATTTGCACACTGAGTCTTGGTGACTCACCCTTTTATTTTCCTGACTTTTCAGATGAGCAGTAGATCGTGGGCATGGGAGCCGAGGCGGACTCGAGGGGCCATCAAGTTTTTATTTCCATAAATTATTTTTTTCGATTTTTCTTTAAGTTTTAATTTTGGGAATGTTTATGTAATAAGGCCCATAGCATAGGTTATCAATTTATATTTCTTAATGTCTTCATTCTTTATAAACTTATGTTCTAAGACTTATTATTAAGAAGAAATAAAAATGGAATTTTCCAACAAGTCGTTCTTAAAAAAAAAAAAACTTCAGAGGTTTTCTACAAATAGCACTTATTTAACGAATACCTACTTAAACAAACCGAGATTTCAAATCCCTTCAATGAGAAGTTTTCAACTATTAATCCGTAGCATACCAGATCTGGTCGTGACGTTTGGGCCGGGTTTGGGGTGTTACTGTTTAGTTCTAGAAGCTATAAGTATCAAATAGCTAAGGAATTGAAAAGTTGATCTCTCTATATGGTAATTAGACCATTAAGAATAGTTAGAAGATTTTTATGATGAATCATCAATGGAAAATTAGAAAAAGAAAAGGACTAACTTGGAATGTTAAAAAATTAATGGATGATAATAAATCTAAATAGAAATATCATATTATTATTATCATCTTCTTCCCCAAAATACATGGAAACCCATGGAAAGAGAAAGGAAAAAAAGAAAGCTTAATTGGGTAAGTAATCATGTCCCGTTTTTAGTAAAGAGAAAGGAAATTTCCACGAGAACAGCAAATTCCCTCTCCCGCTGTGGGGCTATCAAAACACGCAAATCATCCCTCAGACCATCTTCGAACAGAACACAACGTTCATGTTCCGTGGCCACCATCCCTCGAGCATATCGGCTAATGCGTAAGAATTCAGCTTCATACGCAGCCACTGACCTACTCCCTTAAACCAGATTCAGAAATGCTCTGCGCTGCGCATCCACATAACTCGATCCAATGTACTTACTCTGATACGCCGTTTTGAAGAGATCCCAGGTGATACGGTTAGCCACTACACCATCTTTAACCGTAAGCCACCATTAATATGCTTCATCCCGCAGGAGAGATACAACCCCTTTCAATTTCTCCTCCTTCGTGAAATCTAAATCATCCATTATGCGTTCCACCGCCTCCAACCAATACTCAGCTGAACTCGGGGCTACACCAGAAATTCCCTTAAACACTTCTGCCCCATTGGCTCTAAGCCGCTCCGGCACAGATTTCCGGGCTCCTGTGCCCATTCCTACCCCAGCAACCCTCTCTAAAACCCTTAACATTGCCTGAGATACCGCATCATCTCCAGTCGCCTGATCCTGACATTCGGCCTCCGCACCTGGTGGAAATGGCATCTCATTTCCTGACCCATAACCAGATCCTATTGGTTCTAACACGGCCATTCTACCCCTACCACGGCCACGCGCAGGACGTCCACGACCCCTTGTACTCATTCTACCGATTCGTGTTTAACTGGTTAGAAATTTTATGAATTATTAACTCTTCCCATTGATTATCCACGAACATTTTTATGAAAAGTAGTTTTAAGAGTAATTCTTTCGAATTCGAACCTATCTACAGTTTCAGTCTCAAGTTTACCTCCTAATTCTAGAAACCACATACATTCACACCTCAACATACTTATCACATCCATAAAGTCACATTCACCACATAAGGGTATTTTTGTCTTTTCACTACCCAGGGGTATTTTCATAATTTTTATCCTACAGGGTATTTTTCAAAATAAAATAAAGTATCTTGGTGGTGTTGTTGTTGTTGTGGTTGTTGCTTGTTTTTTTTTTTCAGATTCCGTTGGTTTGTAAATCGGGGGTATTTCCGTAAATCTGTGGGTATATTTGCAAATCATAGGTATCTTGGTATCTTTCCAAAATAAGGGTATTTTGGTAATTTCGTGAAGCAGGGGTATTTTGGAAATTTTGCAACTCAGGGTATTTCGGTAATTTCGCAAATTTTGATAATTTTCCAAATCAAGGGCGTTTTGTAAATTTTCAAATCAAGGGTGTTTTGGTAATTTTTCCCAATCAAGGGCGTTTTGGTAAAAAAAATTTAAAACTAGGGCCATTTCGGTAATAATTTTTTTTTATAAAACTAGGGTGGCTGGTCCCTTTCGGGTTTTAATTAGGAACTTTTGGCCAGTTAACAAGTCCTCACGGTTAAGGTAAACAGTCACTACGCACCAGGTAGGATTCCAGCGAAGAGGAGGTGAGTCATTAGGACTGCTTAAGTACCAGGCTCTTCCGGATCCAATCCTAGACATGCGCATGCCTATTGCCACACCCTAACCCAGCGACTTGTTCCCGGGTTTGTTTAGTGGAATTAAGACTTATGAAATATATGGAGTTGTTTAAGCTAAGCCTAGAGTCCATCAAGTTCTAATTTAAATAGTCTACGTCCCATAAAGCCCATCAAGCCCACATATATATGTCACACAATAGTTTAGAATACTTACCTGGCGGACTTGGGCCGGAGACGCAGGTGCCATGCCGAGAAAACCATCCTGTATCATTTATAAACATACATGTTTCCAAAACCCATCTTTAGAAAACGTTTTGAGCCCAAAAACCCAAAAGCTGAGTTTTGAACTGGGCTCTGATACCAATTTGTAACACCCCAAACCCGGCCCAAACACCATGACCAGATCTGGCATGTCACTAAGAAGATTTTAAAAGATGTTGCAATTTAGGGAAATATTTTTCTAAGAGTTTACCATTTTATTCGGGAAAACTAAATGGTTGAATAATTTGTAAAAGATATACATTTTATATTAATGCCTTAATGAATTAAAAAAACCGAAATTTAAAACATGCCTTAGTTTCAATTTTAAAGCATAATCCAAGTGTCTGATGGTAAAGCCCAAAAATCGAAAGAATAAAGTAAATAGCCCGTGGCCTTATTACAATAAAATATAACCCAAAATACTAAATATAAATAAACAAAATAATGTCTTTGTAGTATCCAACATAGTCTCATGCATGGCCACCTTCCGTTCCTCTCCAGCCCGGTCTGCTGCTCTATGTGTCTCCTGAAAAATGTTAAATAATAGGGTGAGTCGCAAAACTCAGTGTGCAACCCTCGTGCACCATCAGATTGGACCTTAGCCCCACAGAACAGATAACAGAGCATAATATAGCAGAAAATACGCAAAGCCCAACCCAATCCTAGGTTTCCATCCGCTACACACCACCCTTACCTGCCAATCACACCATTGGGGATTTTGTACAATCAACCCACACCGCTACACACCATCGATGATAGTCATGCTGCAGTTAGCTGCACATCGTCAGATCATGGCAATAGCCACTACAACAGATCATGGCAAAAGGCCACTACAACAGATCATGGCAAAAGCCACTACAACAGAACACTTCCCCTTTCATCAATCACCCAACCCCGTGCAATCACAGAAACCGGTATACATGTTTATCATATCAAATCAACAGAACCATTCACTTTAGAATGATAGAGATCACTAACCTGGTGATTCGCCCTTACCCTCTTCGGGTTTTCAACAGCCATGCCTGTATTTCAGCATTTAACAGAATATAATAGATTTATAAGCATATACTATCAAACAATCTAAATGGTGTGAAAGGTTACACACCTGATTAATGTGTAGGACTACTCTCTATGTCGATACCCTCACTAAACAGATCTACTGCCTTCTGTCTACAACTTTGCTCAAAACCCGGAAGAATGCGAAGATAAGGCCTCTCCTATATTCGGCCAAGGGTTAGAGTTTTACCCGAATTATACGTTTTAAATTAACAGATCTCCTTACCTTGAAATCTCGAAAATGATACGATCCGAGTGCTACTGAACTCTAGCTTAGAAATCTAAGCGATTGAATCCCCTTCAAATCCCGGAATGCCGCAAATGAGAGAAAACACCCGATTAGTTAACCATATAGCCATTCGGCTAAGATCTCTAAAAGCCGGAAAAAGATTGAAATCTCACGAATCAACTCTTACCTTTAGTTTTCTTCAAGATTCGACACAAGCAGACACCACAAATGGAATTCGACAATCGCAGGAGACGAGATCTAGATATTTCGGCTTTTAAGAAAATCCCAAAAAATAAGATGAACAAGAGGGAGATTTCGGCTACAAGAACAAACAAGAGTGTAGTTTTGGCTTTTAGTGAATGGGAGAAGAACAATAATGGAGATCAGAAGATTCGGCTAAATGAAAATTTTCAAAGAAAGAAGAAAGGGTGAGGGAGGTGGTGATTTTCAGCTTTTGGAAGAGAAAAGATGTTGAGAAGATTGGGAGGTTTCGGCTTTTGAAGAAATCAAAAGAAAAGAAATTGTAGAGGAAGACTGAGAATTTTGGCACAAGGAAAGAAGAAAAGAGTAGCGTTTAAATGCGGGAATTGATGAGATATCCCCCCTATTTATAGAAATTTCGGCCACCACCTATCCTTGCAGATAAATCCTATCTTTTCTCCTTTATCTTCCATATTATCAACTATAATATCTACATTATCTCATTCACATAAATCCTCCAAAAGAGACTTAATTAGCTCCAACTCCTCCCTTCCTTATCAGTATAATTATCCACATATTAATAACATTAAAAATCCCTAAATTTTACCCTTGTTGTCGCCCCCCTTACTCCCCTTTAAGTGTCAAATTTGGACATTTACTTGGGCTTCAAGCGGCCAAAACTGGCCTCCTCCCCTCCTTGCTACTGACGCCACTTCTAGCTCCATTGTAGCGCCACTTACCTTTGGCCACAAGCCCATTTTGTCATTTAAAACACAAATACTACCTTTTAAATCCTATAATACCCAAACAGATAATTTTAATTAAGGCCTCTGCCTAAGCCTGAGCCCAATTTGGACCCCTAACACTTAAATTAACTCCTTACACATATTCACCTGTTAAACGTATAGGCCCAAAAATTCAGGATGTTACAAGACCATTAAGAAATGTTAGTAGATTTTTATGATGAACCATCCATGGAAAATTAGAATAAGAAAAAGACTAAATTGGAATGCTAAAAATTAATGGATGATAATAAATTTAAATAGAAATATAATATTATTATTATCATATTCTTCCCCAAAATACATGGAAACCAAAGGAAAGAGAAAGGAAATCAAGCCAGCTTAATTGGGTAAGTAATCATGTCCCATTTTTAGTAATTCTTATATTGTCGAGATCGTAGTAACTTAATCTATCTATTTTGAGGAGTAATTTGTAAAGATATAAAAGTATAGAAATTTTTCCGTGGATGTAAATGCTGAAATTTTGAAATTTATGGTAGAAAATGAAATGTCGTTGATAGATAAACAACTTTTACAAGGAGAAATTTTATGAAATTATGATTTACGGACTGAATTGAAAAATGGTCAAACTCATGGAAAATTTATGATTTTTTTGAAATTCATGGGCTGTTATTAAAACACGTAACATTAGTTTAGACTTGGAATAAGGATTAAATTGTATGTGTAACAGCCCATTTTCAGTTAAATCGGTACAGTGGTTTCAGGACTACAAATCTGAGTCAGAAGGAAAATTTAATTTTATATTATTACATGAATTGCATTATGATAGAAATAACATATGAAAATTTCATTAAGGAAATTGTGGAAAGGACCAAATTGCATAAAATGGAAAAGTTTAGTTCTAGAAGCTGTAAGTATCAAATAGCTATGGAATTGAAAAGTTGATGTCTCTATATGGTAATTAGACCATTAAGAAAAGTTAAAAGATTTTTATGATGAATCATCAATGGAAAATTAGAAAAAGAAAAGGACTAACTTGGAATGTTAAAAAATTAATGGATGATAATAAATTTAAATAGAAATATCATATTTTATTAATATCTTCTTCCCCAAAATACATGGAAACCCTAGGAAATAGAAAGGAAAACAAGCAAGCTTAATTGGGTAAGTAATCATGTCCTGTTTTTAGTAATTCTTATATTTTCGAGATCGTAGTAACTTAATCTATCTATTTTGAAGAGTAATTTGTAAATATATAAAAGTATAGAAATTTTTCCATGGATGTAAATGCTGAAATTTTGAAATTTATGGTAGAAAATGAAAGGTTGTTGATAGATAAACAACTTTTACAAAGAGAATTTTGATGAAATTATGATTTACGGACTGAATTGAAAAATGGTCAAACCCATGGAAAACTTATGATCTTTTTAAAATTCATGGGCTGTTATTAAAACACGTAACAATAGGCTAGACTTGTAATAAGGATTAAATTGTATGTGTAACAGCCCATTTTCAGTTAAATCGGTACAGTGGTTTCGGAACTACAAATCTGAGTCAGAAGGAAAATTTAATTTAATATTATTATATGAATTGCATTATGATAGAAATAACATTTGAGAATTTCATTATGGAAATTGTGGAAAGGACCAAATTGAATAAAATGCAAAAGATTAGTTCTAGAAGCTATAAGTATGAAATAGATATGGAATTGAAAAGTTGATGTCTCTATATGGTAATTAGACCATTAAGAAAAGTTAGAAGATTTTTATGATGAATCATCAATGGAAAATTAGAAAAAGAAAATGACTTAATCTATCTATTTTGAGGGGTAATTTGTGAAGATATCAAAGTGTAGAAATTTTTCCATGGATGTAAATGCTGAAATTTTGAAATTTATGGTAGAAAACGAAAGGTTGTTGATAGATAAACTACTTTTACAAAGAGAATTTTGATGAAATTATGATTTACGGACTGAATTGAAAAATGGTCAAACCCATGGAAAATTTATGATCTTTTTGAAATTCATGGGCTGTCATTAAAACACGTAACAATAGGTTAGACTTGGAATAAGGATTAAATTGTATGTGTAATAGCCCATTTTCAGTTAAATCAATATAGTGGTTTCGGGACTACAAATCTGAGTCAGAAACAAAATTTAACTTAATATTATTACATGAATTACATTATGATAGAAATGGTGTATGAAAATTTCATTAACTAAATTGTGGAAAGGACCAAATTGCAAAAAGTGAAAAAGCTTAATTCTAGAAGCTATAAGTATCAAATAGCTATGGAATTGAAAAGTTGATGTCTCTATATGGTAATTAGACCATTTAGAAAAGTTAAAAGATTTTTATGATGAATCATCGATGGAAAATTAGAAAAAAGAAAAGAACTAAATTGGAATGTTAATGTAACATCCTAAATTTATGGGCTTATGCATTTAGTGTAGCGATATGTTTAATTTGTTAATTTAAGTAATAGGGGTCCAAATTGGGCTCAGAATTAGGCAAAGGCCTTGGTTAAATTATCTGATTGGGCATTATAGAGTTAAAAGGTGGTAATTGTGTTTAAAATACCAACGTGGGCTTGTGGCCCAACAAAAGGTGGCACTGCAAGGGAATTAAAAGGTGGCACCATTAACAATTAAAGGGGCCCAAGTTTTGGCCGCAAGGAGCCCATGTCTTTGGGCCATTTTCGGCACTTAAAATGGAGCAAGGAGTGACGCCACACATAAGGAGTTAGGGGCCCAAAATTTAAGTTTTATGGAGCCCAAATCTTTTAATTTAAGTGAGTTAAATTTCAGCATTAGGGTTAAATAAAGTGGACGGCTACAAGGCTCAAAAATAGGAGGATATTTATGGATTTTATTGTAACACCCCAAACCCGGCCCAATAGCTACGACCGGATCTGGTATGTCACTAAGAAAATTTTTGTCAAACATGTCGTATTTTTTTTTTCAGAAAAAGCCCAAATATATTTTATATAGAATATGCCTTTGTAAAATAAAACCAAACTTAATTACATGCCTTAGTTTAATTAAAATAAAAAAAATATAAATAACTAAAAGTAATAAAATCCCATAATAAAACAAAATATAAACTAGTGGCCCATGGCCTTATTACATCGAAGTTTAAAATCCATTAATTAAAAAATATAAAATAATAACTTGAGTCTTTTTGCCAAATCTACATATTCTTCTGCATGGCCACCTTGCATTCCTCTCCAGCCCGATCCGAAGCACTAGGTATCACCTGAAATGTTAATTAAAAGGGTGAGTCGCGAGACTCAGTGTGCAACCCTCATGCACCACTAGATTTTGGGCCTTAAGCCCATTAAACAAATAAACAGTTTAATACCCATGATAAAAATTAATAACAAATAATATGCAAGGCCCAACCCGTTTGCCTAGGTTTCCATCCGCTACACGCCCCCGTACCAACTGTACACACCATTGGGGATTTCTACAATCGACCCACACCGCTACACATATGGCAGTCATGCTGCTCATCCACATATGATGGCCGAAGCCCTTATAACATATAATGGTCGAAGCCCGTATAACATTTAATGGTCGAAGCCCGTATAACAGTTCACTGCATTAGCCGCTACATCAGATCACGGTAAAAACCGCTACACATATAACATATAACTTCCTCTTTTCATCAACCCAACCCATGCAATCACATACAAGCATTTTACTTATAACATTTAAACAGATTATTTGCTAACCTGGTGATCCGCTTATACCGTCCTTGGGCTTTCATCAATAAACCGAGATGTTGGTAATTATCAAAACATATATAAATCTTATGATCATGCATTTTATGATTAGATCTAGATGGTGGAGAAGTATTACACACCTGTTATCGCGAAAATCTATTATCCTTAACGTAGAGCCTTATTTGTCGAATCCCGAAATCCCTAAGAAACGTTACCTCCCTACCTTCGGCTTTTCCACCAAATCGGCTTTAATGGAACAGATTCGGCTTCTAGGGATAAAGAGTATAATCGACAGGGCCTTGGAAAGAATGATTTGGATTAGGAGCTTGATATAAATAAAGGAATCGCAGAAAAAGGAGAAATCCCGAAACTCACCAGATTAAAGAGGAGTATACAGCTTACGGTGCACCTTCGGGAAACAGAGATCTCACTTGTAGATTCAGCTTTGAGAAGAGAAGAGGGGAAAGTAAATTGTGTTTGGAGAGTTGCGGCAAAGAAAAGGATTTGAGAGAAAAGAATAAGAGAAATTCGGCTAGGTGAGGAAAAAAAAGAATGAAAGCATGGATGATCACTTGGCTTATATAGATTTCGGCAATACACTCCCCCTCCCAGAGTTGGATTTTTGGCCAACTCTGCTGTCATCTGATAGCTTTTATCTTAATCCCTTATCTCCTCAAAAATAGCCCTCATCTTTCTCTTCATTATCTTCCTATTTATCAAGAAAATAAAAGAATTAAAATCCCTATTTTGTAGCTAGTGTGCCGTCCACTCCTAAGGCTCCTAAGTGCCGAATTTTTGACCCAAAACTTGGGCTCTAAGTAGCCCTCACTTGGCCCAATCCTTCCCTTAGTGACGCCACATACATGCTCACTTAAAGCTCCTCAAATCTTTGGGCCACAAGCCCAGCTTGTCACTTAAATTATGAGCTAACACCATTTATTAGCCACCTAACCCAAATTTTTAAAGCCCAAAATATCACTTAAATTACCCAGAACATTAATCTAAACTCTAATCCAAATATTTAATCAAGACCCCAGTTCAACCTCAACTTCTTAAATTACAGATTAATCAAGTACCACATATAAACGCACAGGCCTATATTTAGGATATTACAGTTCTACCCCCCTTAAAATAAATTTCGTCCTCGAAATTTACCTGATCAAAAGAGATGGGGATACTACTGTCGTATAACATCCTCTGGCTCCCACGTCGCCTCTTCAGGACCGTGATTTCGCCATAAAACTTTAACCAATGGAACGGACTTCCTTCTTAACACTTTCACGTCTCGATCCAAGATTTGCACTGGTTCCTCCTCAAAAGACAAATCTGATCTTACTTCTATCTCTTCTAATGGTACTATGTGCAGTGGATCAGATCGATAACGTCTCAGCATCAAGACATAGAACACGTCATGTATCTGCTCCAACTCTGAAGGCAACTCCAAACGATAAGCCACTGGCCCCACACGTTCTAACACCCTATAAGGCCCAATAAACCGGGGACTTGGCTTACCCTTTCGTCCAAACTTCATTACTTTCTTCCACGGAGATACCTTCGAGAAGACTTGGTCTCCTACTGCGAATTCCACCTCCTTCCGCTTTAGATCCGCATAAGGTTTCTACCGATCAGACACTTCCTTCAATCGAGTCCGTATTAACTTAACTTTTTCCTCCGTTTCCGAAACTAGTTCAGGACCCAATACCTGACGTTCACCAAACTCCATCCAACAAGTTGGAGTACGACATCTCCTTCCATATAATGCTTCATACGGTGCCATTTGAATACTATCTTGATAACTGTTATTATATGCGAATTCAGCCAAGGGTAAATACTCCTCCCAACTACCCCTAAAATCGATGATGCAACCCCTTAGCATATCCTCCAAGATCTGGATCACCCTCTTAGACTGACCATCAGATTGTGGGTGAAAGGCAATACTGAAGTCTAACCTTGTTCCCATTGCTTGATGAAGAGCCTTCCAAAATCGTGACGTGAACCTAGGGTCCCTATCCGATATGATCAACACTGGTACACCATGTAATCTTACAACCTCAGCCACGTACAACTTAGCCAACTTTTGCAAAGAGTAGTCGACCCGAATCGGTACGAAGTGAGCAGACTTCGTCAGCCGATCCACAATTACCCAAATTGAATCTTTCTTGGTGGGTGTAAGGGGTAACCCACTAACAAAATCCATTGTGATTCTCTCCCATTTCCATTGGGGAATCTTTATCGGCTGCAATAATCCCGAAGGCAACTGGTGTTCAGCCTTGACTTGCTGACACGTCAAGCACTTCCCCACATATTCCGTAACTTCTCACTTCAAACCTGACCACCAGAACTGGTCTCGCAAATCCCGATAAATCTTAACTCCTCCAGGATGCATAGCATAGGGGCTACTATGCGATTCCCGAATAATCATCTGCCTTAGCTCGTCATCTTTTGGCATACACACCTTCCCACAGAAACACAAAACTCCATCATTGTTCAGACTATAGTCTTCTACTTCACCCTCCTGCACTTGTCGGATTTGAGTACTTAAGACATGATCCAAAAGTTGCTTCTCCTTGATTAAACTTGTCCACATAGGTCTTACTTGTAGCTCAGCCACCAAACTACCATCCCCATACAAACTAAGATGAGCGAACATCGCCCTTAGGTCTGCTATCACCTTCCTACTCAACGCATCTGCCACCACATTGGCCTTGCCGGGATGGTATTCAATCGAGCAATCATAGTCCTTCAAGAGCTCGATCCACCTACATTGCCGTAAATTTAACTCCTTCTGAGTAAGGAGATAATTCAAACTTCTATGGTCGGTGTAAATTACCGATTTTTCCCCATACAGGTAATGTCTCCAAATCATCAGAGCAAACACTACCGCCGCCAATTCCAGATCATGCGTAGGGTAGTTCAACTCATGTGGTCTCAACTGTCGAGACGCATATGCCACAACTTTTCCATCTTGCATCAGCACACACCCCAACCCTGTGTGTGATGCATCACAATAGACGGTAAATTCTTTTCCCGCCTCTGGCTGAATTAACACCGGTGCTTCCGTCAGAATTCTCTTTAGCCTCTCAAAGCTCTCCTATTGTTTGTCAGTCCACACAAAAGATACTCCCTTCCTTAGCAACTTAGTTAATGGTGCCGCTATTGAAAAGAACCCTCAACAAACCTTCGATAATATCCTGCTAATCCTAAGAAACTTCGAATTTCCGCCACAAACTTCGGCGATTTCCAATTTAACACGGCTTCAATTTTTCGAGGGTCTACCCTAATCCCCTCTGCGGAAACCACATGCCCTAGAAAAGTCACCTCCTTCAGCCAGAACTCACACTTCTGAACTTCGCGTACAGCTGCTTTTCCCTCAGAATTTGCAACACCACTCGAAGTTGTGCATCATGCTCCTCCTCAGACTTGGAATAAACCAAGATATCGTCGATAAATACTACGATGAACCGATCAAGGTATGGCTGAAACACCCGGTTCATCATATCCAGAAATACTGCTGGCGTGTTTGTCAAACCGAACGGCATTACCAAAAACTCATAATGATCGTAGCGTGTTCGAAATGCCGTCTTATGAATGTCTCCTTCCTTCACCTTTAACTGATGATATCCCGACCTTAGATCAATCTTAGAAAAGACCGAAGCTCCTTTGAGCTGGTCGAAGAAATCATCAATTCTCGGTAATGGGTCCTTATTCTTAATCGTCAACTTATTCAGTTGACGATAATCCACGCACATACGCATGGATCTGTCCTTCTTCTTTACGAATAGGACCGACGCTCCCCATGGAGACACACTCGGTCGAATGAATCCTCAATCCAATAGCTCCTGAATCTGAACTTTGAGCTCCACCAGCTCCTTCGGTGCCATTCGATAAGGGGCAATAGATACCGGAGCCGTACCCGGGAGTAGTTCTATTCCAAACTCCACCTCGCGATCCGGGGGTAATCCTGGCAACTCCTCCGGAAAAATGTCTACGAAATCCTTGACTGTTCGAACCCCATCGACAGTCACCTCCTTACATCCAAAGCACTAATAAAAGCTAAATAGGCGTTACATCCTTTCCGAATCATCTTAATAGCTTTCAAGGCCGACACTACGTTGGACAAGTAGTTCCTTCTTTTTCCTAACACAACCACCTCCCCGCCTTCCGGGGTACTTAACACCATGCGCTTACACCTACAATCCAACTTAGCATGATGCTTTGTCAACCAATCCATTCTTAGGATAAGATCGAACTCTCCAAATGGCAATTCCATTAAGTCTGCCGGAAACACTACCCCTTGAGTCTCTAAAGGTACATCCTTAAACAGCTTGTCTACCACCCTAGATTGTCCTAGGGGACTAACCACAGTCATCTTCCTAGTAGTTGTTTCAGGATCTAAACTTAAGGTCTCAGATATGGAACATGCAACATAGGAGTGGGTTGACCCAATATCAATCAAAGCAAGAAAAGGGCTGTCAGCTATAAGAAACGTACCGGTTATGACATCCGGTGCGTCACCATCCTCCTGTCGACGAACTGCATAAACTAGACCCAGCTGCCTTGCATCTACATTACCGGCACTTCTACTAGGTGCTCCACGACCACGACCAGCCCCATTTCCTCCTCTACCTGCACCACGACCCCTTGGTCCAGGCTGATCACCTCTCCTCACTTGATCAGCACCTCGGCCCGCTGGCTGCCCCCGATCCATCTAAGGACAGTCCTTAATCAGATGTTCTATGGACCCACATTTAAAGCATCCACCTGTTTTTATTCTGCACTCCCCATAATGCGTCCTCCCACATGTAGAACATGCTTGATTTTAACTTGTCGGAGCACGAACTGGCCCATCAGCCCTAGGCCTCTTCTGAAAATTCCCTGATGCTCTTGATGGCCCAAAACTCCTCTTATTCTTACCCCGATCCTTATCCCTTTCTTGTCTCTCAACCCGTTTTACTTCCTCAGCTATTTTAACCTTATCTACCAAAACAGCAAAAACCCTTTCTCGTTGCGGTGCTATCAGAACCCTTAACTCATTTCTCAGCCCATCCTCGAACCGATCACAACATTCATACTCCGTTGCTACCATCCCTCGAGCGTAACGGCTCCAGCGCAGAAACTCGGCCTCATATTCGGCCACAGATTACTTCCATGTACCAAGTTCAGGAATGCCTTCCTTTGGCCATCTATATAGCTAGCCCCAACATACTTTCCTTGAAATGACTCCCTAAAGAAGTCCCAGTCAACCCGATCTGCGGCAGTACCTTCTTTCACCGTGAGCCACCACTGGTAGGCCTCATCTCGGAGGAGAGACATGACCCCTTTCAACTTTTCCTCTACCGTGAAGTCTAAGTCATCCATTATGCGCTCAGTCACTTCCATCCAGTACTCAGCTGTGTTAGGGGCTACCCCAGAAACTCCCCTAAACACTTCTGCCCCATTGGCCTTAAGCCACTCTGGCACAAATTTTCGGGTTCCTATGCCCATGCCTACTCCAGCAACTCTCTCCAGGACTCGCAACATCACCTGGGATACAGCATCATCCCTGGTCGACTGATCCCGTAACTCTCCCTCCACAGCTGGAGGATCCGGCAGTTCGTTACCTGACCCATGGCCAGACCCTACTGGCTCAGACAAGGTCATCCTACCCCTACCGTGTCCACGCGACGGACGTCATCGACCCCTTATACTCATTCTTCCAATTTGCGTTTATCTGATTAAGAATTTTATGAATCATTATTTCTTTCCACTAATTTATCGCGAACAGTCTTATGATGAATAGTTTTAAAAAGTAGTTCTTTCGAATCCATACACACACTACAGTCTCAATTTCATTCATTCAATCATCAACATTCATAAACTCGCGTTCATTACAGAAAAGTGTTGTTGTTGTCATTGTTGTTGTTTTCCACTACCTAGGGGTATTTTCGTAATTTTATCCTACAGGGGTATTTTCATAATTTTTCAAAAAAGGGTCCTTGGTGATTTTGTGAAGTAAGGGTATTTTGGTAATTTTTCAATTCTGGGGGTATTTCGGTAATTTTGAAATTTGAGGGTATTTCGGTAATTTTGAAATTCGGGGGTATTTTGGTCATTTTGCAAAGCAAGGGTAGTTTGGTAATTTTTACAAATCAAGGATATTTTGGGAAATTTTACAAATCAAAGTTATTTTCAAAAATTTTACAAAACTAAGTTTTTTTTTAAACCGGGGTAACTTGGAGGATTTGATTTCAAAGAAAATAGTAGTGTTCAGGTGTTTGTGAGTTTTTTTTCAAACTAAGGGTATTTTAGCAAGTTTGTAAAAATAAGGTGGCTGGTCCCTTTCGGGTTTTAGTCATAGGGTTTAGCCCATCAACCAGTCATCGTAACTAGGGTGAATAGTCACTACGCACCAGGTAGGATTCTAGTGAAGAGGAGGTGAGTCGCTAGGACTGCTTAAGTACCAAGCTCTCCCTGAATCCACTCCTAGACATGCATATGCCCATTGCCACACCCTAACTTGGCTAAGGTGAACAGTCACTGCGCACCAGGTAGGATTCTAGTGAAGAGGAGGTGAGTCACTAGGACTGCTTAAATACTAGGCTCTTCTGGATCCTTCCTAGACATGCGTATGACGGTTACCACACCCTAGCCTTGCGGCTCGTTAACGGGTTTGTTCAGAGAAATTAAGTTTTATAAAATTTTAAGAAGTAGTTTGTACTAAGCCTAGAGTCCATCAAGTTCTAATTCTAACTTACTCTATGTCCCACTAGGCCCATTAAGCCCACATATACAAAGATCACACTATGGTTCAGAGTACTTACCTGGCGGACTTGGGCCGGAGACGCAGGTGCCATGCCGAGCTAACAGATCTGTTATTACTTAAAGATAGTCATATTTCAAAAGCCCATTTTAGAAAACGTTTTGAGCCCAAAAACCCTAGAGCCGAGTTTTGAATCGGGCTCTGATACCAATTTGTAACACCCCAAACCCGGCCCAATAGCTACGACCAGATCTGGTATGTCACTAAGAAAACTTTTGTCAAACATGTCGTATTTTCTTCAGAAAAAGCCCAAATATATTTTATATAGAATATGTCTTTGTAAAATAAAACCGAACTTAATTACATGCCTTAGTTTAATTAAAATAAAAAAAATATAAATAACTAAAAGTAATAAAAGCCCATAATAAAACAAAATATAAACTAGTGGCCCATGGCCTTATTACATCGAAGTTTAAAATCCATTAATTAAAAAATATAAAATAATAACTTGAGTCTTTTTGCCAATTCTACATATTCTTCTGCATGGCCACCTTGCGTTCCTCTCCAGCCCGATCTGAAGCACTAGGTATCACCTGAAATGTTAATTAAAAGGGTGAGTCGCGAGACTCAGTGTGCAACCCTCATGCACCACTAGATTTTGGGCCTTAAGCCCATTAAACAAATAAAAAGTTATACCAATGATAAAAATTAATAACAAATAATATGCAAGGCCCAACCCGTTTGCCTAGGTTTCCATCCGCTACACGCCCCCGTACCAACCGTACACACCATTGGGGATTTCTACAATCGATCCACACCACTGCACACCATGATGGCAGTCATGCTGCTCATCCACATATGATGGTCGAAGCCCTTGTAACATATAATGGCCGAAGCCCGTATAACATTCAATGGCTGAAGCCCGTATAACAGTTCACGGCATTAGCCGCTACATCAGATCACGGTAAAAACCGCTACACATATAACATATAACTTCCTCTTTTCATCAACCCAACCCATGCAATCACATACAAGCATTTTACTTATAACATTTAAACAGATTATTTGCTAACCTGGTGATCCGCTTATACCGTCCTTGGGCTTTCATCAATAAACCGAGATGTTGGTAATTATCAAAACATATATAAATCTTATGATCATGCATTTTATGATTAGATCTAGATGGTGGAGAAGTATTACACACCTGTTATCGCGAAAATCTATTATCCTTAACGTAGAGCCTTATTTGTCGAATCCCGAAATCCCTAAGAAACGTTACCTCCCTACCTTCGGCTTTTCCACCAAATCGGCTTTAATGGAACAGATTCGGCTTCTAGGGATAAAGAGTATAATCGACAGGGCCTTGGAAAGAATGATTTGGATTAGGAGCTTGATATAAATAAAGGAATCGCAGAAAAAGGAGAAATCCCGAAACTCACCAGATTAAAGAGGAGTATACAGCTTACGGTGCACCTTCGGGAAACAGAGATCTCACTTGTAGATTCGGCTTTGAGAAGAGAAGAGGGGAAAGTAAACTGTGTTTGGAGAGTTGCGGCAAAGAAAAGGATTTGAGAGAAAAGAAGAAGAGAAATTCGGCTAGGTGAGGAATAAAAAGAATGAAAGCATGGATGATCACTTGGCTTATATAGATTTCGACAATACACTCCCCCTCCCAGAGTTGGATTTTCGGCCAACTCTGCTGTCATCTGATAGCTTTTATCTTAATCCCTTATGTCTTCAAAAATAGCCTCATCTTTCTCTTCATTATCTTCCTATTTATCAAGAAAATAAAAGAATTAAAATCCCTATTTTGTAGCTAGTGTGCCGTCCACTCCTAAGGCTCCTAAGTGCCGAATTGTTGACCCAAAACTTGGGCTTTAAGTAGCCCTCACTTGGCCCAATCCTTCCCTTAGTGACGCCACATACATGCTCACTTAAAGCTCCTCAAATCTTTGGGCCACAAGCCCAACTTGTCACTTAATTAACTATCTACTTAAATTATGAGCTAACACCATTTATTAGCCACCTAACCCAAATTTTTAAAGCCCAAAATATCACTTAAATTACCCAGAACATTAATCTAAACCCTAATCCAAATATTTAATCAATGCCTCAGTTCAACCTCAACTTCTTAAATTACAGATTAATCAAGTACCACATATAAATGCACAGGCCTATATTTAGGATATTACATTTATAATTGATAATATAAAAGATAAAAAGGAGAAAAGATAGGAGCTATCAAAGAAGGTGATGGCCGAAAATCCACCACTTAGAGGAGTAAAGAATTTTGATACTTCATGGAAAAGGGGTGCCAAATTTTCCCTTTTATTTAGACTGATTTGTAATTATCAAGAAGGGCATTTTCGGTTTTAAGGAGAAGGTACAGAAATTTCTATAAATAGGAGGGGATATCTCATTGATTCTGGCATTTAAACCCTAATTTCCTCTTCATTCTTTGTGCCGAATTCCTTAGCCTCTCCCTCTCCAATTTCTTTTCTTCAATTTCTTTAAAAGGCGAAACCTCTTCTCCATTCTTTTTCCCTTTGAGTCGATTTCTCTAAAAAGCCAAAATCTCCATAGTTTTTCTTTATTCATCCTATTTGAGAATTAGTTCTATTCTTCCAGCATTTAAATCTTTTCTTTGACATTGCTGAATCTTCTCTCCAAGTGCTAGCCGAATTCCATGTACTAAGGTAAGTGTCGACTTCTGTTAGATCTCATGTTCTATTTCAGTTCTTGACAAGAAAAAGCTGAAAAGCTAATAGTTTAATGGTTCTATGTTGGGCGGCATTCCGGGATTTGAAGGAAACTTGGTCGTCTAGATCTAAAAGCCGAAAATCACTAGTCTCCAATTTCGGGATTTTAAGGTAAGAAGATTTCCCTAGATTTCTACTAGATTTGTTCATTGTATACAAGATCTTAACTTTATGATGAGGATTAACGATCAAATATTGTGATAGTAGTTCTGATAAGGACTTGTGATGGAATTAAATATGGATCAGGCAAAGGAGAGAATCCCTAAGTTTAAGAAACGAGCAGTATCTGCCGTTCGAGATTGGCCACTTGGTTGTGGACTGGCTTCTGAACAACACCTTAGGCAGTAGTAGTTATGTCGACTAAGGATAGCATCAACATAAAAAGCATCATTTTATCGGTAATCAGGTGTGTAGATCTCTAACACACTATTAACCCTGTATGTATATATATAACTATGTTATGGGCTAAAAAGCCGGAAAGTGGCTGTATAGACTGTCGAATGGAACCCTAAATAGGGTAGGCAAGGATGCCAGGTACGTAAATCATAGAATTCTCTATGTGTATCGAAGTATATATAAGCCTGTATGATGTTTTCTTTATGTGTATGCATGGGGTGGGAATACGATATTGAAGGGGAAGTGCATGATAGGTCACTCGGTGATCGGTGGTAGAAATCCCACACATATAAATGTTAGGTCACATAGTGATTGGTGGCTATGCCACACTTAATAGTTCCTGAATAACAGGAACAGGCAGTACGGCTGTCGTTTTGGTGTGTAGCAGATGGAGGGTTGATTGTAGAAATCCCCAAGGTGTGATGGTTGGTACGGGCTGGTGTGTAGAGGATGGAAACCTAGGATGGGTTGGGCTATTCATCATTTATTATTTGATATAAGATTATGATTGATACCTTCATGTATAGGCCAGGGCCCATAATGTGTTTGTGGGCTCAGGTCATTGTGTGTTTCGAGATTTATACACTGAGTCTTGGTTCCTTTTTCTCTACTCTTTCAGATGAGCAGTAGAACGTGGACATGGGAGCCGAGACGGACTCGAGGGGCCATCAAGTTGTTAATTCTGCAAATTATTTTGATTTTCATTAGGTTTTATTTTATTCTTATTTTGGGAATATTTATGTAATAAGGCCCTATAGTTTTTATTCAACTAAGTAGTTTTCAATGTGCCGCAACTTATGAATTTGTGTCAAAGATTTTATTACACTTAATAATAATAATACAAAGGTTCTATTTTTTTTTAATGTCAATTATTTATTCAGATAAAGTCTAATTAACTTATGACTTCCAAAACCAACAAAGCAAAAGTTTTCAATGTACAACTCGTAGCATACCAGATCTGGTTGAAACGCATGGGCCGGGTTTGGAGGTGTTACAATTTGGTATTAGAGCCCAGTTCAAAACTAGGGCTGTGAAATGGGTCTAGTAATGTTTTGTAAAATAGAAGTGATTTTGAGAAAAGAAAGTTTTGGGTTGAAGATGTGGCCTTCAAGTCTACCGGCACCCGATCCACGCAGGTAAGTATTCTAAACTTTTGTTGTGATATATATGTGGGCTTAATGGGCTTGAGAGACCTAGACTAGTATGATAGTATTGATGGACCATAGGCTTAGATAAACAACTCTTCAATTTCATAAGACTTAATTTTTCTAAACAAACCCATACAAGAGTCGTAAGACTAGGGTGTGGCAACAGCCATACGCATGTCTAGGATTGGATCCGGAAGAGCTTGGTATTTAAGTAGTCCTAGTGACTCACCTCCTCTTTGCTGGAATCTTACCTGGTGAGTAGTGACTGTTCACCTTAGCTGAGTTAGGGTGTGGCAACGGGCATACGCATGTCTAGGAGTGGATTCAGGGAGAGCTTGGTACTTAAGCAGTCCTAGTGACTCACCTCCTCTTCACTAGAATCTTACATGGTGCGTAGTGACTGTTCACCCTAGTTACGAGGACTTGTTGATGGGCTAAACCCTATAATTAAAACCCGAAAGGGACCAGCCACCCTATTTGAAAAAAAAAATTCCAACCAACCATGAATTTATAAAATACCTATGTTTTGGAAAAATTTTACCCGAAAACCTCATGTTTACAAGAGTAACCCGGTTTTTCAACGTACCCCTGTTTCAAAAAAAACGTCAACAACAACATCAAAATATCCCTGGTTTGTAAAATCACCAAATTACCCTTGTTTTGTAAAATGACCAAAATATCCCTGGTTTGTAAAATTACCAAATCACCCTTGATTCGCAAAATTACCAAAATACCCCCGGATTGTAAAATTACCAAAATACCCTTATTTCACAAAATCACCAAGGAACCCAATTTTGGAAAATTACAAAAATACCCCTGTAGGATAAATTACGAAAATACCCCTGGGTAGTGAAACAATGAAAATACCCTTACATGATGAATGTAAGTTCATGGATGCTAATTATATGTTGATGATTGAATGTATGTGTTTCCTAGAATTAGAGGATACAAACTTGAGACTAAATTGTGAATGCAAATTCGAAAGAACTACTCTTAAAACTACTATTCATAAGACTGTTCGTGGTTAAGCAGTGGAAGAAAACTAATAATTCATAAAATTTCTAATTAGATAAATCGAAGTAGTAGAATGAGTACAAGGGGTAGAGGACGTCCGCCACGTGGTCGTGGTAGGGGTAGGATGACGGTGTCGAAACCGTTAGGATCTGGTCATGAATCTGGAAACGAGATGCCAGCTGCGGAGGAGGAATTTCAGGATCAGACTGCCGGAGATGACGCGGTATCTCAGGCAATGTTAAGGGTTTTGAGAGGGTTGCTGGTGTTGGTATGGGCACAGGAGCCCAGAAATCTGTGTCGGAACGGCTTAGGACCAACGGGGCAGAAGTGTTTAGGGGAATCACTAGTGTAGCCCTAAGCTCAGCTGAGTATTGGTTGGAGGCGGTAGAACGCATAATAGATGATTTGGATTTCGCGGAGGAGGAGAAGTTGAAAGGAGTTGTATCTCTCCTACGGGATGAAGCATATCAATGGTGGCTTACGGTTAAGGATGGTAAGGTGGCTGACCGTATCACCTGGGATCTCTTTAAAACAGCATTTCAGAATAAGTACATTGGATCGAGTTATGTGGATGCGCAGTGCAGAGCATTTCTAAATTTGGTTCAAGGGAGTAGGTCAGTGGCTGCGTATGAAGCTGAATTCTTACGCCTTAGCTGATATGCTCGAGGGATGGTAGCCACGGAGGATGAACGTTGTGTTAGGTTTGAAGATGGCCTGAGGGATGATTTGCGTGTGTTGATAGCCCTACAGCGGGAAAGGGAATTTGCTGTCCTAGTAGAAAAGGCTAAGATAGCCGAGGAGGTAAAACGAACTGAAAAATTGAATCGGGATAGAGATAGGGGTGGAAATAAGAGGAATTTTGGATCGTCAACCGGGCGTACTCAGAAAAGGTCCAGGCCTGATGGACCGAAACGAGAAGAGAAACCTGCTGCTGCTAACCAGACACCAAAGTGTACTCGATGTGGCAAATTTCATGCCGGAGAGTGTTGGGCAGGCGGTGGGAAGTGTTTTAGGTGTGGATCTACGGATCACCAAATTAGAAACTGTCCGCAGCAACGGGATGGTGAAGGGACCATGGGTCGAGGGAATGCTCAGCTTGGGAGAGGAGGTCAGCAGCCACAACGAGGTCGTGGTGCAGCCAGAGGTGGTAATGGTGCTGGTCGGGGTCATGGAGCACCAGTCCAAGGGGCAGGAAACGCTGAGGCAAGACAACCAGGATTGGTCTATGCTGTCAAACGTCGAGAGGAGGCTGACGCACCGGATGTCATAACCGGTACGTTTTTAATTTTTGGCTTGCCTTACACTGCATTGATTGACATTGGGTCGACGCATTCGTATGTAGCTAGTAGCGTATCTGGAACTTTAAGGTTAGAATCTGAAATTACCTCTAGGGCAATGACTGTGGTTAACCCGTTAGGACAATCTGTAGTAGTGGATAAACTCTATCGGGAAGTACCTCTAGAAATTTAGGGGATAGTATTCCGAACGGATCTAATGGAATTACCGTTCGGGGAGTTTGATTTAATTTTAGGCATGGATTGGCTTGTGAAGTATCAAGCTAATCTAGATTGTGAGGCCAAGCGTATGGTGTTAAAAACCCCCGAGGGTGATGATGTGTTGGTGATAGGAGAAAGGGGGAACTGTCTGTTGAATGTAATAACTACCCTAAGAGCAGAAAGGATGGTGAGGAAAGGGTGCGAGGAAGTTCTATTGTTTGTTTGGGCTCTAGAAGCCAAAGATCTAACTGTTGGGGACATTAGGACGGTAAAGGAATTTCCTGATGTTTTCCCTAAAGAGCTTTTGGGATTACCCCCAGATCGTGAAGTAGAGTTTGGTATCGATCTTCTTCCGGGAACAGCGCCGGTATCTATTGCTCTGTATAGGATGGCGCCAAAGGAGTTGGTGGAGTTGAAAGCGCAGATTCAGGAGTTGTTGGATAGAGGGTTTATTCGATCGAGCGTGTCCCCTTGGGGAGCGCCGGTGTTATTTGTTAAGAAGAAGGATGGATCAATGCGTATGTGCATTGATTATCGCCAGTTGAATAAGCCAACAATCAAGAACAAGTATCCGTTGCCAAGGATCGATGACTTGTTCGATCAGTTGAAGGGGGCCTCAGTCTTTTCAAAGATAGATCTGAGGTCAGGGTACCATCAGCTTAGGGTCAAAGAGGCGGATATTCATAAGACAGCTTTTTGGACTCGCTATGGTCACTATGAGTTTATGGTGATGCCATTTGGATTGACCAACGCGCCAGCAGCGTTCATGGACATGATGAACCGAGTGTTCCAACCCTACCTAGATCGGTGTGTCGTGGTGTTTATAGAAGATATGTTGGTTTATTCGAAGTCGCAGGAGGAGCACGATGCTCATCTGCGAATAGTTTTGCAGATTTTAAGAGAGAAACTGTTGTATGCCAAATTCAGTAAGTGTGAATTTTGGCTAAAGGAAGTTACGTTTCTAGGGCACGTTGTGTCAGCGGAAGGGATTAGGGTTGACCCTCGAAAGATCGAAGCGGTGTTGGATTGGAAGCCACCTAGGTCTGTGGCTGAGATTAGGAGTTTTCTTGGCTTAGCTGGGTATTACCGAAGGTTTGTTGAAGGATTTTCTTCAATTACGGCACCATTGACTAAGTTGCTACGGAAAGGAGTTCAGTTTGTTTGGTCTGATAAGCAGCAGGCGAGTTTCGAAAAGTTAAAAAGGAATCTGACGGAGGCTCCAGTGTTGATTCAGCTGGAGGCGGGGAAGGAGTTTGTAATTTACTGTGATGCGTCACACACAGGATTAGGATGTGTATTGATGCAAGATGGAAAGATGGTTGCATATGCATCTCGGCAGTTAAGACCGCATGAATCGAATTATCCCACCAATGATTTAGAATTGGCGACGGTGGTGTTTGCCTTAAAAATTTGGAGACACTATTTTTACGGGGAGAAATCTATCATTTACGCAGATCATAAGAGCTTGAAGTATCTTTTGACTCAGAAGGAGTTGAATCTAAGGCAGAGAAGGTGGATCGAGTTGCTAAAGGATTATGACTGCTCGATTGAGTATCACTCGGGAAAGGCTAATGTAGTGGTGAATGCTTTAAGTCGTAAAGTAGTCTCCGACTTAAGAGCAATGTCTGCTCACCTTAGTTTGTATGAGGATGGAAGTTTATTAGCTGAACTTCAAGTAAAACCTTCTTGGATTAGCCAAGTGAAGGAGGGGCAACAGACCGATGAGTTGCTAAAGGAGAAATTACAGCTAGTCTCAAAGGATGGGCCAACGGAATTCAGTATGAATGAGGAAGGGCTATTATGTTTCCGAGGGAGAGTTTGCATGCCAAAAGATTCGGAGTTGAGGCGTAGGATTTTGAACAAGGCGCATGGTAGTGCATATGCTATGCACCCTGGAGGAAGTAAGATGTTTCGGGATTTGCGAGATTAGTTCTGGTGGCTGGGTTTGAAGCAATAAGTAACTGAATTGGTGGGTAAGTGTTTGACCTGTCAGCAGGTCAAGGCTGAACATCAGTTACCATCAGGATTATTGCAGCCAGTAAAGATTCCACAATGGAAGTGGGAAAGAATCACCATGGACTTTGTTAGTGGGCTTCCCCTCACACCCACTAAGAAAGATGCGATTTGGGTAGTTGTTGATCGCCTGACGAAGTCTGCACACTTCATACCCGTACGTGTTGACTATTCCTTACAGAAGTTAGCTAAGTTATACATAGCGGAGGTGGTGAGGTTGCATGGAGTACCGGTTTCGATCATATCAGATAAGGGCCCTAGGTTTACCTCACGATTTTGGAAGGCGTTGCATCAAGCGCTGGGTACGAAGTTGGATTTCAGTACAGCGTTTTATCCTCAGACCGATGGACAGTCTGAGCGGGTGATCCAGATCTTGGAGGACATGTTGAGAGGATGTGTCATTGATTTCAGAGGTAGTTGGGAAGAGTTCTGTAATATCCCGGGTTAGGGGCTGTTTCATTGTTGCATGTTCTGCATGTTGTTAGTATGCTATGTTGCTATTTTTATGTTTTTGGGGCTTAAGTGTAGCCTAGGTGTGTGCCTGAGTGAATGGGAAAAATTTGATTTTTGGGCTTAGGTGAGAGGAGTTGGAAGAGCTAGGGTTTAAGAATTTTTAATTGGTGTTTTGAAGCACAAATAAGGAGCTAGCCCAGTGGCAAAGCATGCGCCACTTGGGGGCTTGTGTTAGCGTCATGTGTAGGTGAGGGAGGTCTAGAGTTCAAGCAGCGGAGTCCCCTTTTTGTCACCTATTTTGGACGGCATGGGAGTAGAGGTAGAGAGCAACTAGAACACTACCTTGGACCAAGTCTTACCTTTCAAATGAAAGGTGGAGAGCAATTTGAGGAGAAAGACTTGGTCCACACTTTTGAAATGGGTGGATGTGAGTGCATTGAGGGGTATGGCCGAATATTTGGGGCTTGGAATGGGGGGAAGTGACGGCTTGGATGCTTGGGGAGGAGGTTGGCCGGTTGGTAAGTGGTAATTGGGGTAGCCGAAATTCTTTTTGGGCATTTGTGTGCACATTCGGTCATTAGGAGTCAAATTTCTTTCCTTTCTTTTTGTCATACTAAGTCGAATTCTCAAGCTAATTCCTTCATTTTTCTCCTTGAAGCCGTAGGTCCAAAAGCAACTCTACTTGCCGAATTGTGTAATTGGTCTTTCTACATTTTGGGTTGCTAGCCGAATGATCTTCTAGTTCTTTCTTCTTTTCATTTGTGTAAACCGAAAGTCACCTCCCAAATTATTTTCATCATTTCTTTTCTTTCCAAAATCTTAAGCCGAACCTTTCTTCTATTTGTTGCCGATTTTTCTCTTTTTCTTAAACCATCTTGCCGAAATTTCATTCCTACTCTACTCTCATATTACAATTATTTTCTCTCTTCTTTCATTTAGAACCGATCTCAGGTGTGTTAAACATCTAAAAAGCAAATTCTCCTTATTTTATTCAAGGTGTTAGCCGAATCTATACACCCCCTTTTAGTGATCTTTTTGGCCGAATATTTCCCTTCCCCCTAGTAATCTCCCTTGACCGAATATCAGTGGTGTCTTGGAAGCCTGGCCTTAATCGTTGGTGGTGGTAAGTTTTGGCCGAATGGCCATTTCTTTCTTTTTCTGTTCTTGATCGTTTGGTTTGGTTAAGAGCCGAAGGTAGCCTTGTTGCTGGAAGTTAATCATTGGTTTTGGAACCGATTTCATTTTAGGTTATTCAGACTTTGGATACAATCGGGTGGAAGTCTTCGTTCTCTGAGTAGTCAAGTGGGGTAAGTTTGGTAAGGGTCGATATTATTGGTTGATTCTTTTATTTCGGTTAGCCAAGCCATTAAGATTAATGGTTCTTTTCAGGTGGAGGCCGATTGTCAAAGAGAATCACTATTGGTTCGGGTTTGGTGAGAAACCAAACGGGTGCAAGGTAAGGGTTCTAGCATTAACCCTTTTTGGTGTCTCTGTGTTGGCCGAATGTTAGTGATGCCTAACCCCTATGTTTGGCCGATTGTAGGAGTTAGCAATCGAGGGACTTAGATCGCTTTGGTCAGGATTTCTAGGCTCGTATTATCAGGTGTGTACCTAACACACCCTCTACATAGTAACGTTGTTAATAAACTTGATTGCTTAATAAGATTGAAACAGTGAGAAGGATAATTGGATACCCAAAAAGGGGTATGTGTACGATTCGGGTAAGTCTGTTCTATGATGAGTATTAATGATAATATATGATATCATGAATTATGTTATGCATGTTATGAGTTGTAATGCTTGATATGTTGGCATGATATGCATGGCTTGTATGAGATGCATAATCCCATGAGTATGATATGTGTGGGTGATACGAGAGGAGGGAGCAGTGGTATATTGTGCTGACGAGCACCAGTGCTTTGGTAGCACAACTTTGTGACTTTGGGTCACCAGAGGTTTGGCACCTCCAGAGGTTTGGTACCTCAGCGTCTCGTCCCAGTGGCTCAGTACCACAGTGGGTTGGCCCCACGGATGATTATACGGGATTGACGCCAGTGATTTGGTATCACACGATGGGTTGGCCCCATCACCAGATTTGTGGCTACGGTCACCAGTGCTTTGGTAGCACATTGTGTCTTTGGGACACCAGAGGTTTGGCACCTCATTGCGACTTGTCCCTGTGGTTTGACCACCGTGGGTTGGCCCCACTTGAGATATGGGATCGTCTGCTAGTGATTTGGTATCACACGATGGGTTGGCCCCATCATCATTGGATTTGTGACTTCGGTCACCAGTGCTTTGGTAGCACAATTGTGTCTTTGGGACACCAGTGGTTTGGTACCACAATGACGGATATTGTGTCTTTGGGACACCAGTGTTTTGGTAACACATTGTGACTATATGTCACCAGTGGTTTGGCACCACCAGTGGTTTGGTACCACACGGGGTAGAAAAGGCGATATGGATGGTTAGGATCGGGTTGCATTAATTATGTTGCTATGTATGATGTGTGTTAGCATGTTGTTCTTCGGGAGCGGGATTTACACACTGAGTCACTCGACTCACCCTCTCCTTTGACATTTCAGGTGACTCGTAGCTGCGGACATGGAGCCGGGATGGACTCGGGGCGCACATGCCATGCTTTAATAAAAGTTTTGCTCAGACTTTTGCATTTGGGTACTTAGCTTATTTACTTTAATTTGGGTTTTAATTTGAATTTGTAAAAGGCCTTTAAAGTTATGTTTTATGTTGTTTATGCTTAAAGTTGATTTTAATATGCCTTAACAAAGTAACTTGGAATAAATTTTACTAAAACTTGGAAAGATAATGATTTCAAAACTATAACGCACTGTGTTTTTAAACTATACCATCGGGTATCACACTGAGTTTTCATGATAAACAAATATAAATGGTTTTCAATTCAACCTTGTAGTTCTCCTAAGCTTAAAAGTGTTTAATGTATCACTAAGAAACTAATGGGGTTTTAAATGGTATAAACTCGTTTTAACTACACATTCTGGCTAAGTTTTCAAAATCTCCGGGTTTCAAATACATCAACTGTTTTTCAAACAAGACTACTCAAATTTGTTTCAAACATACTGTGTTTTCACTCAGCTTTTAAACGGAAAGTCTAACTTTTCAAAAACGATTTCCTCGTAGCATTCCAGATTCGGACGTGGTGTCTTGTCCGGGTTTGGGGTGTTACAAGTTCTTATCGTTAGTGGAGTTTGCTTACAACAACAGCTACCAATCAAGTATTCAGATGGCGCCCTATGAAGCTTTGTATGGGCGGAGGTGTCGTACTCCTACCTGTTGGACGGAATTAGGGGAACGTCAGATTTTGGGTCCAGAGTTGGTGATCGAGACAGAAGAGAAGGTCGAGTTGATTCGGGTTCGACTGAAGGAGGCGTCGGACAGACAAAAGTCCTATGCTGATTTAAAGCGCATGGACATAGAGTTTGCAGTGGGTGATAAAGTATTCCTAAAGGTGTCGCCGTGGAAAAAGGTACTAAGGTTTGGTCGAAAGGGTAAATTAAGTCCCAGATTTATCGGACCATATAGGGTGTTGAAGCGAGTAGGACCAGTAGCCTTCCAGCTGGAGTTACCTTCGGAGTTAAGTCAAATTCACGATGTATTTCACGTCTCCATGCTAAGACGTTACCGTTCGGATCCGTCTCACGTTGTGCCTGTGGAGGAAATCGAGGTAAGACATAATCTATCCTTCGAAGAAGAACCGGTAGAAATTTTGGATCGTGATGTCAAGGTGTTGAGAAGGAAAACGGTTCCTTTGGTTAAGGTGCTGTGGAGGAATCATGGTTCTGAGGAAGCTACATGGGAACCCGAGGAAGCAATGCGGCAGCAATACCCCCATCTTTTCTGATCAGGTAATTTCGAGGACGAAATTTCTTTAAGGGGGTAGAACTGTAGCATCCTATATTTATGGGCTTATGCATTTAGTGTAGCGATATGTTTAATTTGTTAATTTAAGTAATAGGGGTCCAAATTGGGCTCAGAAATAGGCAAAGGCCTTGGTTAAAATATCTGATTGGGCATTATAGAGTTAAAAGGTGGTAATTGTGTTTAAAATACCAACGTGGGCTTGTGGCCCAACAAAAGGTGGCACTGTAAGGGAATTAGAAGGTGGCGCCATTAACAATTAAAGGGGCCCAAGTTTTGGCCGCAAGGAGCCCATGTCTTTGGGTCATTTTTGGCTCTTAAAATGAGCAAGGAGTGATGCCACACACAAGGAGTTAGGGGCCCAAAATTTAAGTTTTATGGAGCCCAAATCTTTTAATTTAAGTGAGTTAAATTTCGGCATTAGGGTTAGATGAAGTGGACGGCTACAAGGCTCAAAAATAGGAGGATATTTATGGATTTTATAATTGATAATGTAAAAGATAAAAAGGAGAAAAGATAGGAGCTATCAAAGAAGGTGATGGCCGAAAATCCACCACTTAGAGGAGTAAAGAATTCGGCTACATGGAAAAGGGGTGCCGAATTTTCCCTTTTATTTAGACTGATTTTTAATTATCAAGAAGGGCGTTTTTGGTTTAAGCAGTAGGTGCCAAAATTTCTATAAATAGGAGGGGATATCTCATTGATTCTAGCATTTAAACCCTAATTTTGCTCTTCATTCTTTGTACCGAATTCCTTAGCCTCTCCCTCTCCAATTTCTTTTCTTCAATTTCTTCAAAAGGCGAAACCTCTTCTCCATTCTTTTTCCCCTTGAGGTGATTTCTCTAAAAAGCCAAAATCTCCATAGTTTTTCTTTATTCATCCTATTTGAGAATTAGTTCTATTCTTCCGGCATTTAAATCTTTTCTTTGACATTGCCGAATCTTCTCTCCAAGTGCTAGCTGAATTCCCTGTACTAAGGTAAGTGTCGACTTCTGTTAGATCTCATGTTCTATTTCAGTTCTTGAAAGGCAAAAGCCGAAAAGCTAATATTTTAATGGTTCTATGTTGGGCGGCATTCCGGGATTTGAAGGAAACTTGGTCTTCTAGATCTAAAAGCCGAAAATCACTAGTCTCTAATTTCAGGATTTTAAGGTAAGAAGATGTCCCTAGATTTCTACTATATTTGTTCATTGTATACAAGATCTTAACTTTATGATGAGGATTAACGATCAAATATTGTGATAGTAGTTCTGATAAGGACTTGTGATGGAATTAAATATGGATCAGGCAAAGGAGAGAATCCCTAAGTTTAAGAAACGAGTAGTATCTGCCGTTCGAGATTGGCCACTTGGTTGTGGACCGGCTTCTGAACAACACCTTAGGCAGATAGTAGTTATGTCGACTAAGGATAGTGTCAACATAAAAAGCATCGTTTTATCGGTAATCAGGTGTGTAGATCTCTAACACACTATTAACCCTGTATGTATATATATAACTATGTTATGGGCTAAAAAGCCGGAAAGTGGTTGTATAGACTGTCGAATGGAACCCTAAACGGGGTAGGCAAGGATGCTAGGTACGTAAATCATAGAATTCTCTATGTGTATCGAAGTATATATAAGCCTGTATGATGTTTTCTTTATGTATATGCATGGGGTGGGAATATGATATTGAAGGGGAAGTGCATGAGAGGTCACTCGGTGATTGGTGGTAGAAATCCCACACATATAAATGTTAGGTCACATAGTGATCGGTGGCTATGCCACATTTAATAATTCCTGAATAACAGGAACAGGCAGTACGGCTGTCGTTTTGGTGTGTAGCGGATGGAGGGTTGATTGTAGAAATCCCCAAGGTGTGATGGTTGGTACGGGCTGGTGCGTAGAGGATGGAAACCTAGGATGGGTTGGGCTATTCATCATTTATTGTTTGATATATGATTATGATTGATACCTTCATGTATGGGCCAAGGCCCATAATGTGTTTGTGGGCTCAGGTCGTTGTGTGTTTCGAGATTTATACATTGAGTCTTGGTGACTCACGCTTTCCTTTTTCTTTACTCTTTCAGATGAGCAGTAGAACGTGGACATGGGAGCCGAGACGGACTCGAGGGGCCATCAAGTTGTTAATTCTGCAAATTATTTCGATTTTCATTAGGTTTTATTTTATTCTTATTTTGGGAATATTTATGTAATAAGAACCTATAGTTTTTATTCAACTAAGTAGTTTTCAATGTTCCGCAACTTATGAATTTGTGTCAAAGATTCTATTACACTTAATAATAATACAAAGGTTCTATTTGTTTTTAAAATGTCAATTATTTATTCAGATAAAGTCTAATTAACTTATGACTTCCAAAACCAACAAAGCAAAAGTTTTCAATGTACAACTCGTAGCATACCAGATCTGGTCGAAACGCATGGGCCGGGTTTGGGGGTGTTACAGTTAAAAAATTAATGGATGATAATAAATTTAAATAGAAATATCATATTATTATTATCATCTTCTTCCCCAAAATTCATGGAAACCCTAGTAAAGAGAAATGAAATCAAGCCAGCTTAATTGGGTAAGTAATCATATCTCATTTTTAGTAATTCTTATATTGTCGAGATCGTAGTAACTTAATCTAATCTATTTTGAGGAGTAATTTGTAAAGATATAAAAGTATAGAAAATTTTCCATGGATGTAAATGCTGAAATTTTGAAATTTATGGTAGAAAATGAAAGGTTGTTGATAGATAAATAACTTTTACAAAGAGAAATTTGATGAAATTATGATTTACGGACTGAATTGAAAAATGGTCAAACCCATGGAAAATTTAAGATTTTTTTGAAATTCATGGGCTATTATTAAAACACGTAACATTAGTTTAGACTTGGAATAAGGATTAAATTGTATGTGTAACAGCCCATTTTCAGTTAAATCAGTATAGTGGTTTTGGGACTATAAATCTGAGTCTGAAGGAAAATTTAATTTAATATTATTACATGAATTGCATTATGATAGAAATAACATATGAAAATTTCATTAAGGAAATTGTGGAAAGGACCAAATTGCATAAAATGCAAAAGTTTAGTTCTAGAAGCTATAAGTATCAAATAGCTAAGGAATTGAAAAGTTGATGTCTCTATATGGTAATTAGACCATTAAGAATAGTTAGAAGATTTTTATGATGAATCATCAATGGAAAATTAGAAAAAGAAAAGGACTAACTTGGAATGTTAAAAAATTAATGGATGATAATAAATCTAAATAGAAATATCATATTATTATCATCTTCTTCCCTAAAATACATGGAAACCCATGGAAAGAGAAAGGAAAAAAAGCAAGCTTAATTTGGTAAGTAATCATGTCCCGTTTTTAGTAATTCTTATATTTTCAAGATCGTAGTAACTTAATCTATCTATTTTGGGGAGTAATTTGTGAAGATATCAAAGTATAGAAATTTTTCCAATGATGTAAATGGTGAAATTTTGAAATTTGTGGTAGAAAATGTGTAACATCCCAAAACTGGGCCTAGTAGGATTGGGCCCATTGGGCCTTGGGCGTACGTAACATCCTGATTTAATGGGCCTGTGCATTTTGTGTGTTGTAAGTTTAATTTGTTAATTTGAGAATTTGAGGTTCAAATTGGGCTCAAAAATTGGCTGAGGCCTTGATTAAATTTCTGCGTAGACACTCTAGCACTTTAAAAGGTAGTTATCTGTGTTTTAAATGACAAAATGGGCTTGTGGCCCAAAGGTAAGTGGCGCTATAATGGAGCTAGAAGTGGTGTCAGTGGTAAGGAAGGGAGGAGGCCCAGTTTTGGCCGCTTGAAGCCCAAGTAATTGGGCTAAGTTCGGTACTTAATGGGGAGTAAGGGGGGACGACAACAATGCTATTAATTAGGGATTTTTAATATTTTTATTATGTGGATATTATGCTGATAAAGGAGGGAGGAGTTGGTGCTAGTTAGGGCTATTTTTGAGGAGTTAATAGATTAAGATAAGGGAAAAGGATAGGAGTTATCTTGTGGTTGCAGTGTTGGTCGAAAATCAAACTCAGTAAGGGGGAGGAGTCGGTTTAGTATAGTCTAGGGGATGTGCCGAAATTTCAAAGGCCATCTTAAGCATTTGTTCTTTTTCTTTCTTTCCTCATCTTCAGTCTTTCAAAAGCCGAAATCACTACTTCCCTCTTCACTTTCTTTTCTTTTTCTTCTAGCCGAAACCCTCTGAAGTTTCATTACCTTCCGAACCTCTGCTAATTACTTTCTTTTCTCTTTCAAGTATTTTAGCCGAAATCTCCCTCTTGTTCATCTTTTTCGGGATTTTCTTAAAAGCCGAAATCTCTAGATTTCATCTTCTGTGATTGCCGAATTCCTTCTGTGGTGTCTGCTTGTGTCGAATCTTGAAGAAAAATAAAGGTAATAGTTGATTCGCGAGATTTCAATCTTTTTCCGGCTTTTAGAGATCTTAGCCGAATGGTTATATGGTTAACTAATCGGGTGTTTTCTTTCATTTGCGGCATTCCGGGATTTGAAAGGGGATTCAATTGCTTAGATTTCTAAGGCAGAGTTCAGCAGCACTCGGATCGTATTACTTTTGGGATTTCAAGGTAAGGAGATCTGTTAATTTAAACATATAATTCGGGTAAAACACTAACCCTTGGCCGAATATAGGAGAGGCCTTATCTTCGCGTTCTTTCGGCTTTTGAGCAAGGTTGTAGATAGAAGGGAGTAGATCTGTTTAGCGAGGGTATCGACATAGAGGGTAGCCCTACGCATTAATCAGGTGTGTAACCTTTCACACCATTTAGATTGTTTGTTAGTATATGCTTATAAATCTATTATATTCTGTTAAATACCGAAATACCGGCATGGCTGTTGAAAACCCGAAGAGGGTAAAGTCGAATCACCAGGTTAGTGATCTCTGTCATTCTAAAGTGAATGGTTCTATTGATTTAATATGATAAACATGTATACTGGTTTCTGTGATTGCACGGGGTTGGGTAATTGATGAAAGGGAAAGTATTCTATTGTAGTGGCTTTTGGCATGATCTGTTGTAGTAGGTTTTTGCCATGATCTGTTGTAGTGGCTTTTTGCCATGATCTGTTGTAGTGGCTATTGCCATGATCTGACGATGTGCATCTTACTGCAACATGACTGCCATCGATGGTGTGTAGCGGTGTGGGTTGATTGTAGAAATCCCCAATGGTGTGATTGGCAGGTAAGGGTGGTGTGTAGCGGATGGAAACCTAGGATTGGGATGGGCTTTGTATAATTTCTGATATATTATATTTTATTATCTATTCTGTGGGGCTAAGGCCCAGTCTGATGGTGCACGAGGGTTGCACACTGAGTCTCGTGACTCACCCTGTTGTTTAACATTTTTCAGGAGACACATAGAGCATCGGACCGGACGGGAGAGGAACGCAAGGTGGCCGTGCATGAGATTATTTTGGATACTGTAAAAGACATTATTTTGTTTATTTATATTTAATATTTAGGATTAGTTTGGGTTATATTTTATTGTAATAAGGCCACGGGCTACTTACTTTATATTTTCAGTTTTTGGGCTTATTTTCAGACACTTGAATTATACGTAGAACTGTAATTTGGGCTTGTACTAAAATAATAGAAAGCAAAGGCAGAATTTTGGGTTTTCATTCACTAAGGCATTTAAATGAAAACTTATATCTTTTATAAACTATCAAATTATTAAGTTTTCCGGTATAAATGTTTAAACTCCACAAATGTTTTCCAAAAACGCGACATGTTTTATAAAATCTTCTTAGTGACATGCCAAATCCGGTCGTGGTGTTTGGGTCGGGTTTGGGGTGTTACAAATTGGTATCAGAGCCAGGTTCAAAACTCGGCTTTGGGGTTTTGGGCTCAAAACGTTTTCTAAAGTTGGGTTTTTGAAACATGCATATTTATAAATGATACAGGTCTGTTAGCTCGGCATGGCACCTGCGTCTTCGGCCCAAGTCCGCCAGGTAAGTATTTTGAACTCACTGTGTGTTATATATATATATATGTGGGTTTGATGTGCTTTATGGGACGTAGATTAGTTTAAATAGAATTTAATGGAATTTAGGCCTAGTTTACATCGTACGTTTCAACTTCCATAAAACTTAACCTAATTAAACAAACCCGGGAATAAGTCGCTGAGTTAAGGTGTGGTAACAGGCATACGCATGTCTAGGATTGGATCCGAAAGAGCCTGGTACTTAAGCAGTCCTAGTGACTCACCTCCTCTTCGCTGGAGGTGCGTATTGACTGTTCACCTTAACCGTGAGGACTTGTTAACGGGCCAAAAGTTTCTAATTAAAACCTGAAAGGGACCAACCACCCTAGTTTTAAAAAAATTACCAAAATGCCCCTAGTTTTAAAATTTTTTTACCAAAACGCCCTTGATTTGAAAAAAATACCAAAACACCCTTGATTTGAAAATTTTTAAAATGCCCTTGATTTGGAAAATTATCAAAATTTGCAAAATTACCGAAATACCCGAGTTGCAAAATTACCAAAATATCCCTGCTTCACAAAATTACCAAAATACTTTTATTTTGAAAAATAACCAAGATACCCATGATTTGCAAATATACCCCTAGATTTACGGAAATACCTCGATTTACAAAGTCAACGAAATTTCTTTAAAAAAAACGTACCACACATCACAACAACCAAACACCACAAGCACCAAAATACCATTACTTCTTTTAGAATCAAATCCTCCAAAATACCCCTGTTTTGTAATAATATACCTTATCTCGAAAATTCCCAAAATACCCTTATATGGTGAATGTGACTCTATGGATGTGATATGTATGTTGATGTGTGAATGTATGTGGTTTCTAGGATTAGGAGGTAAACCTGAGATTGAAACTATAGATAGGTTAGAATTCGAAAGAATTACTCTTAAACTACTGTTCATAAGACTGTTCGTGGTTAATCAGTGGAAGAAAGCTAATAATTCATAAAATTTTTAATCAGATAAACGCTAATCGGAAGAATGAGTACAAGGGGTCGAGGACGTCTGCCGCGTCGAGGCGGTAGGGGTAGGATAACCGTGTCAGAGCCGGTAGGGTCTGGCCATGGGTCAGGAAACGAGATGCCGGATCCGCCAGTTGTGGAAGGAGAATTTTGGGACCAGGCACTCGGAGATGATGCGGTATCTCAGGCGATGTTGCGGGTCCTCGAAAGAGTTGCTGGGACAGGCACGGGTTCAGGAGCTCAGAAATCTGTGTCGGAACAACTCCGAGCCAACGGAGCGGAGATGTTTAGGGGTGTTTATGGCGTAGCTCCTAATACAGCTGAGTATTGGTTAGAGGCAAGTGAGCGTATAATGGATGACCTTGACTTCAATGTAGAGGGGAAGTTGAAAGGGGTCATGTCTCTTCTTCGAGACGAGGCTTATCAGTGGTGGCTCACGGTAAAGGAGGGTATTACCACAGACCGGATTGACTGGGATTTTTTTAAGGAGTCGTTTCAAGGAAAGTACATCGTGGCCAGCTATGTGGATGCATAGCTGAAGGGATTCTTGAACTTGGTACAGGGAAGTAAGTCTATATCGGAATACGAGGCGGAGTTTCTGCGGTTGAGCCGTTACGCTCGAGGGATTGTGGCGACTGATTATGAGCGTTGCGTACGGTTCGAGGATGGTCTAAGGGATGAGCTGAGGGTATTAGTAGCACCGCAGCAGGAAAGGGACTTTGCGGTTTGGTTGAGAAAGCTAAGATATCTAAGGAGGTTAAGCGGACAGAGAAACAGAATAAGGATAAGGATAGGAATAGGAATAAGAGGAATTTTGGGCCGTCGGGATCATCTGGAAATTTTCAGAAAAGGCCTAGGTCTGATGGGCCAGCTCGTGCTCAGACAACTGCTACTGGGAGTTAGAATCGATCATGTAACTTGTGCAGGAAGGTACATTATGGGGAGTACAGAAGGAAAACCGGTAGATGCTTCAGGTGTGGATCCACGGAGCATATGATTAAGGACTGTCCCCAGGTGAATCAGGCACAGCCTGCGGGATGAGGTTCTAATCAAGCTGGGAGAGGTGGTCAGCCAGTACCGAGGGGTCGTGGCTCAGGAAGAGGAGGAAATGGGGCTGGTCGCGGTCGTGGTGCACCTGGTAGGGGTGCAGGTAATGTAGACGTGAGACAGCCGGGTTTAATTTATGCAGCTCGTCCACGGAAGGATGGTGACGCACCGGACGTCATAACCGGTACGTTTCTTATTACTGATAACCCTTTTCTTGCCTTGATTGATATTGGGTCAACCCACTCCTATGTTGCATGTTCGGTATCTGAAACCCTAAGTATAGACACTGAAACAACCATTAGGAAGATTACTGTAGTTAGCCTTCTAGGACAATCTAGGGTAGTGGACAAACTATTTAAGGATGTACCTTTAGAGACTCAAGGGGTAGTGTTCCCGGCAGACTTAATGGAATTACCGTTTGGAGAGTTTGATCTTATCTTAGGAATGGATTGGTTGACTAAACATCGTGCTAAGTTGGATTGTGAGACGAAGCGCATGGTGTTGAGTACCCCGGAAGGCGGGGAGGTGGTTGTGTTAGGAGAAGGAAGGAATTATTTGTCCAATGTGGTATCTACATTGAAGGCTGTTAAGATGATTCGGAAAGGATGCAATACATTTCTAGCTTTTATCAGTGCTCTGGACGCTAAGGAGGTGACTGTCGATGGGGTAAGGACAGTAAAGGATTTTGTAGATGTCTTTCCTGAGGAGCTGCCAGGGTTACCTCCGGATCGCGAAGTGGAGTTTGGAATAGAGCTACTTCCGGGTACGGCTCCGGTGTCCATTGCTCCTTACTGAATGGCGCCGAAGAAGCTGGTGGAGCTCAAAGCTCAGATCCAGGAACTGTTGGACCGTGGTTTTATCTGACCGAGTGTGTCTCCGTGGGGAGCGTCGGTCCTATTTGTGAAGAAGAAGGACGGATCCATGCGTATGTGTGTGGACTACCGTCAACTGAATAAGTTAACGATTAAGAACAAGTACCCACTGCCGAGAATCGACGATCTGTTCGATCAGCTCAAAGGAGCTTCGGTCTTTTCTAAGATTGACTTAAGATCGGGATATCATTAGTTAAAGGTAAAGGAAGGAGACATTCATAAGACGGCATTTCGAACTCGCTATGGTCATTATGAATTTTTGGTGATGCCGTTCAGGTTAACGAATGCGCCAGCGGCATTTATGGATATGATGAATCGGGTGTTCCAAGCATACCTTGATCAGTTTGTCGTGGTGTTCATTGACGATATCCTGGTTTACTCCAAGTCCGAAGAGGAGCATGATGCACATCTTCGTATGGTGTTGCAAGTCCTGAGGGAGAAGCAGCTGTTCGCTAAGTTTAGTAAGTGTGAGTTCTGGCTAAGGGAAGTAACTTTCTTAGGACATGTGGTTTCTGCAGAGGGAATTAGGGTTGACCCTCGGAAGATAGAAGCTGTGTTGGATTGGAAATCGCCGAAGTCTGTGGCGGAGATTCGAAGTTTCTTAGGATTGGCAGGATACTACCGAAGGTTTATTGAGGGGTTCTCGTTGATTGCGGCACCTCTAACTAAGTTGTTGAGGAAGGAAGTACCGTTTGTTTGGACTGACAAACAACAGGAGAGTTTTGAGAAGCTGAAGAAAATTTTACAGAAGCACCGGTGTTAATTCAGCCAGAGGCGGGAAAAGAATTTATCGTCTATTGTGATGCGTCACACACAGGTTTAGGGTATGTGTTGATGCAAGGTGGAAGGGTGGTTGCATATGCATCCCGCCAGTTAAGACCGCATGAATTGAACTACCCTACGCACGATTTAGAATTGGCGGCGGTAGTGTTTGCTCTGAAGATTTGGAGGCACTACCTATATCGGGAGAAGTCGGTTATTTACACGACCATAAGAGCCTGAAGTATCTCCTTACCCAGAAGGAGTTGAATCTGAGGCAACGTAGGTGGATTGAACTCTTGAAGGACTATGACTGTTCGATCGAATATCATCCGGGTAAGGCTAACGTGGTGGCAGATGCGCTGAGTAAGAAGGCGATAACGAATTTGAGGGCGATGTTCGCTCATCTCAGTCTGTATGAGGATGGCAGTTTGGTAGCTGAACTCCAAGTAAGACCTATGTGGACAAGTCAGATCAAAGAGAAGCAACTTCTAGACGATGTCTTGAGTGCTCGACTCCGGCAAGTGCGAAGTGGTGAAGGAGAGGACTATAGTTTGAATGGTGATGGAATCCTGTGTTTTCGTAAGAAAGTTTGTATGCCAAAGGATGTGGAGTTAAGGCAGATGATTCTTTAGGAGGCACATAATAGCCCTTACGCTATGCATCCTGGAGGGGTTAAGATGTATCGGGATTTACAAGAGCAATTCTGGTGGCCAGGTCTGAAGCGAGAAGTAACGGAAATCGTGGGTAAATGTTTGACGTGTCAGCAGGTGAAGGCAGAACACCAGCTGCCTTCGGGGTTGTTGCATTTGGGTTATTGTGGATCGATTGACGAAGTCTGCTCACTTCATACCGGTTCGTGTGGATTATTCTCTACAAAGGTTGGCCAAGCTGTAGGTGGCTGAGGTTGTGAGACTGCATGGTGTACCTGTGTCGATCATATCAGATAGAGACCCTAGATTCACGTCACGATTCTAGAAAGATCTGCATCAGGCAATGGGAACAAGGTTAGGCTTTAGTACCGCTTTTCATCCGCAAACTGATGGTCAGTCTGAGAGGGTAATCCAAATCCTGGAGGATATGCTATGGGGTTGCATCATCAATTTTAGGGGTAGTTGGGAGAAGTATTTACCCTTGGCAGAATTTGTGTACAATAAGAGCTATCAATCTAGTATTCAGATGGCGCCTTATGAAGCGTTATATGGACGGAGATGTCGTACTCCCACTTGTTGGACAGAATTAGGTGAACGTCAGGTGTTGGGTCCAGAACTAGTTTCGGAGACAGAAGAAAAAGTTAGGTTAATTCGGGCTCGGTTGAAAGAAGCGTCTGATCGACAGAAATCTTATGCGGATTTAAAACGAAAGGAGGTGGAATTTGCAGTAGGAGACCAAGTTTTTTTGATAGTATCACCATGGAAGAAGGTAATGAGGTTTGGTTGGAAGGGTAAGCTAAGTCCCCGGTTTATTGGGTCTTATCGGGTACTAGAACGTGTGGGCCCAGTGGCGTATCGACTGGAGTTGCCTCCAGAGTTGGAGCGGATACATGATGTGTTTCATGTCTCGTTGCTAAGACGTTATCGTTCTGATCCATCGCACTTTTTGCCAGTGGAAGAAATTGAAGTAAGGCCAGACTTGTCCTTTGAGAAGGAGCCTGTGCAAATCTTAGATCGAGACGTAAAGGTGTTGAGGAGGAAGTCTGTCCCTTTGGTCAAGGTTTTGTGGCGGAACCACGGCTTGGAGGAAGCGACATGGGAGCTAGAGGATGTTATGCAACAGCAGTATCCCCATCTTTTCTGATCAGGTAAATTTCGAGGCCGAAATTTATTTTAATGGGGTAGAACTGTAACATCCTGATTTAATGGGCCTCTGCATTTTGTGTGTTGTAAGTTTAATTTGTTAATTTGAGAATTGAGGTGCAAATTGGGCTCAAAAATGGGCTGAGGCCTTGACTTAATTTTCTGCGTAGACACTCTAGCACTTTAAAAGGTAGTTATCTGTATTTTAAATGACAAAATGGGCTTGTGGCCCAAAGGTAAGTGGCGCTATAATGGAGCTAGAAGTGGCGTCAGTGGTAAGGAAGGGAGGAGGCCCAGTTTTGGCCGCTTGAAGCCCAAGTAATTGGGCCAAGTTCGGCACTTAAAGGGGAGTAAGGGGGACGGCAATAAGGCTATTAATTAGGGATTTTTAATATTTTTATTTTGTGGATATTATGCTGATAAAGGAGGGAGGAGTTGGTGCTAGTTAGGGCTATTTTTGAGGAGTTAATAGATTAAGATAAGGGAAAAGGATAGGAGCTATCTTGTGGTTGCAGTGTTGGTCGAAAATCAAACTCAGTAAGGGGGAGGAATCGATTTAGTATAGACTAGGGGATGTGCCGAAATTTCAAAGGCCATCTTAAGAATTTGTTCTTTTTCTTTCTTTCCTCATCTTCACTCTTTCAAAAGCCGAAATCACTACTTCCCTCTTCACTTTCTTTTCTTTTTCTTCTAGCCGAAACCCTCTGAAGTTTCATTACCTGACAAACCTCTGCTAATTACTTTCTTTTCTCTTTCAAGTATTTTAGCCGAAATCTCCCTCTTATTCATCTTTTTCGAGATTTTCTTAAAAGCCGAAATCTTTAGATCTCATCTTCTGTGATTGCCGAATTCCTTCTGTGGTGTCTGCTTGTGTCGAATCTTGAAGAAAACTAAAGGTAAGAGTTGATTCGCGAGATTTCAATCTTTTTTCGGCTTTTAGAGATCTTAGCCGAATGGTTATATGGTTAACTAATCGGCTGTTTTCTTTCATTTGCGGCATGCCGGGATTTGAAGGGGGATTTAATCGCTTAGATTTCTAAGGCAGAGTTCAGTAGCACTCGGATCGTATTACTTTTGGGATTTCAAGGTAAGGAGATCTGTTAATTTAAACATATAATTCGGGTAAAACACTAACCCTTGGCCGAATATAGGAGAGGCCTTATCTTCGCGTTCTTTCGGCTTTTGAGCAAGGCTGTAGTTAGAAGGGAGTAGATTTGTTTAGCGAGGGTATCGACATAGAGGGTAGCCCTACGCATTAATCAGGTGTGTAACCTTTCACACCATTTAGATTGTTTGTTAGTATATGCTTATAAATCTATTATATTCTGTTAAATGCCGAAATACCGGCATGGCTGTTGAAAACCCGAAGAGGGTAAAGGCGAATCACCAGGTTAGGATCTCTGTCATTCTAAAGTGAGTGGTTCTGTTGATTTAATATGATAAACATGTATACTGGTTTCTGTGATTGCACGGGGTTGGGTAATTGATGAAAGGGGAAGTATTCTGTTGTAGTGGCTTTTGCCATGATCTGTTGTAGTGGCTTTTTGCCATGATCTGTTGTAGTGGCTATTGCCATGATCTGACGATGTGCAGCTAACTGCAGTATGACTGCCATCGATGGTGTGTAGCGGTGTGGGTTGATTGTAGAAATCCCCAATGGTGTGATTGGCAGGTAAGGGTGGTGTGTAGCGGATGGAAACCTAGGATTGGGATGGGCTTTGTATAATTTCTGATATATTATATTTTATTATCTGTTCTGTGGGGCTAAGGCCCAGTCTGATGGTGCACGAGGGTTGCACACTGAGTCTCGTGACTCACCCCGTTGTTTAACATTTTTCAGGAGACACGTAGAGCATCAGACCGGGTGGGAGGGGAATGCAAGGTGGCCATGCATGAGATTATTTTGGATATTGCAAAATACATTATTTTGTTTATATATATTTATTATTTTGGATTAGTTTGGGTTATATTTTATTGTAACAAGGCCACGGGCTACTTACTTTATATTTTCGGTTTTTGGGCTTATTTTCAGACACTTGAATTATACGTAGAATTGGAATTTGGGCTTGTACTAAAATAATAGAAAGCAAAGGCAGAATTTTGGGTTTTCATTCACTAAGGCATTTAAATGAAAATTTATATCTTTTATAAACTATCAAATTATTAAGTTTTCCGGTATAAATGTTTAAACTCCACAAATGTTTTCCAAAAACGCGACATGTTTTATAAAATATACTTAGTGACATGCCAGATCCGGTTGTGGTGTTTGGGCCAGGATTGGGGTGTTACAGCGTAGGAGTGTTTAAAATTTTTGAGAATAAGAGAATGACATTATTTCAAGTTGGACTTATTAAGAAGATGATTTTAGAAAGTTACGGGGTTCTATGAAGTTTTGGGTTCAAGTTGGGCCTTAGTGAAAGTTTGTGTTTAAGCCTATTAAGGAGAGATAGTAAGAGGCATCAAAGCATATGGAAATAAGTGAGTAAATTGTTAACATAAATGAACTATTGGTAAAGAGGTTATGGCATCAGGTGGAGAGCATGGAGGGAAGGGGTTCAAATCCCATCTTTTGTAAATTTTGGATTTATTTTTGTATACTCTTCCAAGTGTCAACCATGGCATTATGGAAAGAAATAAAAGAAAAATGAAATGATGACTAAAAAGATAAGGTAAGGAGGAAAATAAGGAAAAAGAAAGGAAAGAAATAAAAGAAAATGAAATGATGACTAAAACGATAAGGTAAGAAGGAAAATAAGGAAAAAGAAAGGAAAGAAATAAAAGAATTTGAGGAGTGGAGTAGGTAGATGAAAAAGAAATAAAAGAATTTGGAGAGTGGAGTAGGTGGGAAAAAAAAAGAAGAAAAATTATGGGAATTGAGGTGAAAAGTTTGGATAGAAATTTATGGATAGAAATTTGGTCAACACTCTAGCACATTTGCTCATCTTTCTCCCTTGTTTTGCCTAAACTCTCAATCCACAATCACTCCTTCATAAATTCTTTCTCATTTAGGTAGACACTCTTTTCTTCGATTAAATCGTGTTCTAAGTGGGTGGCTGTGTATCATTCTAGCCATAAGTCAAGTGGTGGAAATCGAATCCAATGTCAACAAGGAATCAAATCGCCTGATCACCTATCCCTCGTAATAAGTGACTCGTATTTTGGTGCTGCGGAGAGCATCGCGTTACGGATTCCGAATAAGGTGTGTAATCTCACACTTCTCTGAAAGTTTGTATGAAATATGCTGTTAATCGGTCAAAGTACCGAAGAAAACTAAAAATCGGCATCTGTGATCACTCGGGCGTGCGTATGATCGTAGTGGTAATCGTATTTTGTAATAAAACAGTTTTGGTTAGAAGCAGTGACGTGTTTTTGAAAAATCACGAAAAATAGGAGAAAGGGAATTAGAAAGTGAATAAGATATCAAATTAAATTTTACTGTGTCTATTTTAATATGGAAGAAATGGAGAAGGAAAAGGAATTTTATATTCTGAGATATCTTAATTTTAGTGAGACTAGTTCTGATTAACTTCGGGGTTCACTGATCTGTTCTAGAAAAATCATATAAAATTGTACAAAGCGAATTACGGGTTATAATTCATATGTATGGATTCCTTAGTGAGCCTATTTTCATTAGAAACAAGTGGGATCAATATATGAAAACCGTATGGAGAGATATTTGAAATTAAGATAAGAGAGGTCAGAATTGTTGGAAAGTGAAACAAGGGAAACTTTAAGGAATAAACTGTACTAAATGGATAGGCTAAAAATTCAGAAAAATTACAATAAGAAGATATATGAGTCTAGTTTCAAATAAAATTTACGGATCCAAATTTCGAGTTTCTTAACTCAAGTTATAGTCAATTTAGTCAACATAATGCAGATGGACAGTTTCAATTTTATGCCCCAAACGAATTACCCTTGGTGGGTAAAATTTATGAAATACCCTTGGGTTGCGAAATTATTAAAATACCTTAGAGGGTAAATTACCGAAATACCTCTGGGTTGCGAAATTACTAAAATACCTTTAGAGGGTAAATTACCGAAATACCTCTGGGTTGCGAAATTACTAAAATACCCTCGATGGGTCGTTTTTATCAAAATTCCTTAACGGGCCGAATTGCTTGAATATCTTCAAAAGTGTTGAATCATGAAAGTGCCCTTATGGGCTGAATTACGAAAATGCCCCTAATGGGCCGAATTACGAAAATGCCCCTAATGGGCCGAATTACGAAAATGCCCCTATGGGCTAATTTGATAAGATTGCCTTAATGGACTGATTTGATTTATTACCTTAATGGGCCAATTCGATATAATTTGATATATGGGCCGATCTGTTAATTTGTTATATGGGCTGAATTGATATGTGATAAAATGGGCCGAATTGATATGTGATAAACGGGCCTTAGTTTGGAAATAAAATTTGAATTTTTAATTATCGTTGTTATACTATAAATATTTTGATTTGATATGTACGATGCATATACATGATTTTGCATGGGGTGGGAAAATATGATGAAGAGAAGTTCTGGTGGCTCTGCCACATAAATTGGTGACTCTGTCACAATCTGTCTGGTGGCTCTGCCACGTAATTTGGTGACTCTGTCACAATCTGTCTGGTGGCCATGCCACGTAAATTCTGTTATTCTGGTGGCTTGTCCACAACTAAATATGCTATAAATGGCTTAATGCCTGTGATTGGTGTGTTGGCGGGGTGGGTTGACTAAAGATCATCCACAGGTGTGTTGGTTGGTACGGGTGGTGTGTAGCGGATGGAATACTAGGCTTGGTTTGGGGAAATTGTATTTCATAATCATGATTTATTCATTACATCATTATTATTGAATATGAGTTTAAGCCCAAATAATTGTTAAATGAGATTTTGGCCTAGTGGACAACGGTAAGTGGGTTACACACTGAGTTCTTGTAACTCACCCCCTTTCTCTTAACCCTTGTAGGTAATGCTTGATGATATGGACTTAGGCTACGGATGACTCGAGGGAGGCCATACTTCAGAAATGGTTTATTTGGACTTTAGACTTCTTTCTCATTTATTTTATTACTTTACTATTTTGGGTTAAATGTTGTAATAAGGCCTCTAGACTACTTTTATTTTGCTTTATGGTTGGGATGTTTTACTATTTTTCTTAAATTGATCAAAAAGGGAATTTTTGGAAAAACTTAAATAATGGTTTCCAAAATCGAATAACAAATGAATTTTTAAAATAAACTTTTACAAACATTTTTAACACGGATATATTCTCTCGAACTATTAACGTTATTTTCAAAAGTCACGGTTTGTAAGATCATTAGTTCAAATTTATCGATTTATCAATCAAACCTTCGAGGTTAGTAGTATTTTATCAAATCATACTTGTTTTCTTGATTTTAACAAAGCAATATTTTTTAGTACAAATAAAAAAGGTTTAACATGTTTTGCTCGTGTGACATGCCAGATTCGGGCCTAACTTCTAGGCCGGGTTTAGGGTGTTACAAAATGAAAGGTTGTTGATAGATAAACAACTTTTACAAAGAGAATTTTGATGAAATTATGATTTACGGGCTGAATTGAAAAATGGTCAAACCCATGGAAATTTTATGATTTTTTTGAAATTCATGGGCTGTGATTAAAACACGTAACAATCGGTTAGACTTGGAATAAGGATTAAATTGTATGTGTAATAGCCCATTTTCAGACAAATTAGAACAGTGGTTTCGGGACTACAAATCTGAGTCAAAAAGAAATTTAATTTAATATTATTACATGAATTGCATTATGATAGAAATGACATATGAAAATTTCATTAAGAAAATTGTGGAAAGGACCAAATTGTATAAAATGCAAAAGTTTAATTCTAGAAGCTATAAGTATGAAATAGCAATGGAATTGAATTATTGATGTCTCTATAAGGTAATTAGACCATTAAGAAGATGAATCATCCATGGAAAATTAGAATAAGAAAAGGACTAAATTGGAATGTTAAAAAATTAATGGATGATAATAAATTTAAATAGAAATAACATATTATTATTATCATCTTCTTCCCCAAAATACATGGAAACCATAGGAAAGAGAAAGGAAATCAAGCCAGCTTAATTGGGTAAGTAATCATGTCCCATTTTTAGTAATTCTTATATTGTCGAGATCGTAGTAACTTAATCTATCTATTTTGAGGAGTAATTTGTAAAGATATAAAAGTATAGAAATTTTTCCATGGATGTAAATACTGAAATTTTGAAATTTATGGTAGAAAATGAAAGGTTGTTGATAGATAAACAACTTTTACAAAGAGAAATTTGATGAAATTATGATTTACAGACTTAATTGAGAAATGGTCAAACCCATGGAAAATTTAAGATTTTTTTGAAATTCATGGGCTGTTACTAAAACACGTAACATTAGTTTAGACTTGGAATAAGGATTAAATTCTATTTATAACAGCCCATTTTCAGTTAAATCAGTACAGTGGTTTCGGGACTACAAATATGAGTCAGAAGGAAAATTTAATTTAATATTATTACATGAATTGCATTATGATAGAAATAACATATGAAAATTTCATTAAGGAAATTGTGGAAAGGACCAAATTGCATAAAATGCAAAAGTTTAGTTCTAGAAGCTATAAGTATCAGATAGCTAAGGAATTGAAAAGTTGATGTCTCTATATGGTAATTAGACCATTAAGAATAGTTAGAAGATTTTTATGATGAATCATCAATGGAAAATTACAAAAAGAAAAGGACTAACTTGGAATGTTAAAAAATTAATGGATGATAATAAATCTAAATAGAAAAATCATATAATTATTATCATCTTCTTCCCCAAAATACATGGAAACCCATGACAAGAGAAAGGTAATTGGGTAAGTAATCATGTCCCGTTTTTAGTAATTCTTATATTTTCAAGATCGTAGTAACTTAATCTATCTATTTTGGGGAGTAATTTGTGAAGATATAAAAGTATAGAAATTTTTCCATGGATGTAAATGCTGAAATTTTGAAATTTGTGGTAGAAAATGAAAGGTTGTTGATAGACAAACAACTTTTACAAAGAGAATTTTGATGAAATTATGATTTACGGGCTGAATTGAAAAATGATCAAACCCATGGAAATTTTATGATTTTTTTGAAATTCATGGGCTGTGATTAAAACACGTAACTATCGGTTAGACTTGGAATAAGGATTAAATTGTATGTGTAGTAGCCCATTTTCAGATAAATTAGAATAGTAGTTTCGGGACTACAAATCTGAGTCAGAAAGAAATTTAATTTAATATTATTACATGAATTGCATTATGATAGAAATGACATATGAAAATTTCATTAAGAAAATTGTGGAAAGGACCAAATTGTATAAAATGTAAAAGTTTAATTCTAGAAGCTATAAGTACGAAATAGCAATGGAATTGAATTATTGATGTCTCTATAAGGTAATTAGACCATTAAGAAATGTTAGTAGATTTTTATGATGAATCATCCATGGAAAATTAGAATAAGAAAAGGACTAAATTGGAATGTTAAAAAATTAATGGATGATAATAAATTTAAATAGAAATAACATATTATTATTATCATCTTCTTCCCCAAAATACATGGGAACCATAGGAAAGAGAAAGGAAATCAAGCCAGCTTAATTGGGTAAGTAATCATGTCCCATTTTTAGTAATTCTTATATTGTCGAGATCGTTGTAACTTAATCTATATATTTTGAGGAGTAATTTGTAAAGATAGAAAAGTATAGAAATTTTTCCATGGATGTAAATACTGAAATTTTGAAATTTATGGTAGAAAATGAAAGGTTGTTGATAGATAAACAACTTTTACAAAGAGAAATTTGATGAAATTATGATTTACAGACTTAATTGAGAAATGGTCAAACCCATGGAAAATTTAAGATTTTTTTGAAATTCATGGGCTGTTATTAAAACACGTAACATTAGTTTAGACTTGGAATAAGGATTAAATTGTATTTATAACAGCCCATTTTCAGTTAAATCAGTACAGTGGTTTCGGGACTACAAATCTGAGTCAGAAGGAAAATTTAATTTAATATTATTACATGAATTGCATTATGATAGAAATAACATATGAAAATTTCATTAAGGAAATTGTGGAAAGGACCAAATTGCATAAAATGCAAAAGTTTAGTTCTAGAAGCTATAAGTATCAAATAGCTAAGGAATTGAAAAGTTGATGTCTCTATATGGTAATTAGACCATTAAGAATAGTTAGAAGATTTTTATGATGAATCATCAATGGAAAATTAGAAAAAGAAAAGGACTAAATTGGAATGTTAAAAAATTAATGGATGATAATAAATTTAAATAGAAATAACATATTATTATTATCATCTTCTTCCCCAAAATACATGGAAACCATAGGAAAGAGAAAGGAAATCAAGCCAGCTTAATTGGGTAAGTAATCATGTCCCATTTTTAGTAATTCTTATATTGTCGAGATCGTAGTAACTTAATCTATCTATTTGAGGAGTAATTTGTAAAGATATAAAAGTATAGAAATTTTTTCCATGGATGTAAATACTGAAATTTTGAAATTATGGTAGAAATGAAAGGTTGTTGATAGATAAACAACTTTTACAAAGAGAAATTTGATGAAATTATGATTTACAGACTTAATTGAGAAATGGTCAAACCCATGGAAAATTTAAGATTTTTTTGAAATTCATAGGCTGTTATTAAATCACGTAACATTAGTTTAGACTTGGAATAAGGATTAAATTGTATTTATAACAGCCCATTTTCAGTTAAATCAGTACAGTGGTTTCGGGACTACAAATATGAGTCAGAAGGAAAATTTAATTTAATATTATTACATGAATTGCATTATGATAGAAATAACATATGAAAATTTCATTAAGGAAATTGTGGAAAGGACCAAATTGCATAAAATGCAAAAGTTTAGTTCTAGAAGCTATAAGTATCAAATAGCTAAGGAATTGAAAAGTTGATGTCTCTATATGGTAATTAGACCATTAAGAATAGTTAGAAGATTTTTATGATGAATCATCAATGGAAAATTAGAAAAAGATAAGGACTAACTTGGAATGTTAAAAAATTAATGGATGATAATAAATCTAAATAGAAATATCATATAATTATTATCATATTCTTCCCCAAAATACATGGAAACCCATGGAAAGAGAAAGGTAATTGGGTAAGTAATCATGTCCCGTTTTTAGTAATTCTTATATTTTCAAGATCGTAGTAACTTAATCTATCTATTTTGGGGAGTAATTTGTGAAGATATAAAAGTATAGAAATTTTTCCATGGATGTAAATGCTGAAATTTTGAAATTTGTGGTAGAAAATGAAAGGTTGTTGATAGACAAACAACTTTTACAAAGAGAATTTTGATGAAATTATGATTTACGGGCTGAATTGAAAAATGGTTAAACCCATGGAAATTTTATGATTTTTTTGAAATTCATGGGCTGTGATTAAAACACGTAACAATCGGTTAGACTTGGAATAAGGATTAAATTGTATGTGTAATAGCCCATTTTCAGAAAAATTAGAACAGTAGTTTCGGGACTACAAATCTGAGTCAGAAAGAAAATTTAATTTAATATTATTACATGAATTACATTATGATAGAAATGGCGTATGAAAATTTCATTAAGAAAATTGTGGAAAGGACCAAATTGCATAAAATGCAAAAGTTTAATTCTAGAAGCTATAAGTATGAAATAGCAATGGAATTGAAATGTTGATGTCTCTATACGGTAATTAGACCATTAAGAAATGTTAGTAGATTTTTATGATGAACCATCCATGGAAAATTAGAATAAGAAAAAGACTAAATTGGAATGTTAAAAAATTAATGGATGATAATAAATTTAAATAGAAATATCATATTATTATTATCATCTTCTTCCCCAAAGTACATGGAAACCATATGAAAGAGAAAGGAAATCAAGCCAGCTTAATTGGGCAAGTAATCATGTCCCATTTTTAGTAATTCTTATATTGTCGAGATCATAGTAACTTAATCTATCTATTTTGAGGAGTAATTTGTAAAGATATAAAAGTATAGAAATTTTTCAATGGATGTAAATGCTGAAATTTTGAAATTTATGGTAGAAAATGACAGGTTGTTGATAGATAAACAACTTTTACAAAGAGAAATTTTATGAAATTATGATTTACGGACTGAATTGAAAAATGGTCAAACCCATAGAAAATTTATGATTTTTTTGAAATTCAGGGGCTGTTATTAAAACACGTAACATTAGTTTAGACTTGGAATAAGGATTAAATTTTATGTGTAACAGCCCATTTTCAGATAAATCAGTACAGTGGTTTCGGGACTACAAATCTGAGTCAGAAGGAAAATTTAATTTAATATTATTACATGAATTGCATTATGATAGAAATAACATATGAAAATTTCATTAAGGAAATTGTGGAAAGGACCAAATTGCATAAAATGCAAAAGTTTAGTTCTAGAACCTGTAAGTATCAAATAGCTATGGAATTGAAAAGTTGATGTCTCTATATGGTAATTAGACCATTAAGAAAAGTTAGAAGATTTTTATGATGAATCATCAATGGAAAATTAGAAAAAGAAAAGGACTAACTTGGAATGTTAGAAAATTAATGGATGATAATAAATTTAAATAGAAATATCATATTATTATTAATATCTTCTTCCCCAAAATACATGGAAACCCTAGGAAATAGAAAGGAAAACAAGCAAGCTTAATTGGGTAAGTAATCATGTCCCGTATTTAGTAATTCTTATATTTTCGAGATCGTAGTAACTTAATCTATCTATTTTGAGGAGTAATTTGTAAAGATATAAAAGTATAGAAATTTTTCAATGGATGTAAATGCTAAAATTTTGAAATTTATGTTTGTAACTCCCCAAACCCGGCCCAAACACCACGACTGGATCTGGCATGTCACTGAGAAAAATTCTACAAAACATATTGCGTGCTTAATGGGAAATTCCGTATACTCTTTCTGTTGTGTTTTCCAGTTTAATGGTTATTTAGAAAACTTAGAAACTCCATGTTAACCCTGTCTAGTTTGCCAAGTTTCGAAATCAAGTGCCCTTTTTTCTAAACCCATGTTATTCGTTTAAGTTACGAAGGTTTGGTTGCAAAAGAAATTAATTTACTTAAAAATTTAGTGGTATGAATCCTTGGTTGCCTTTGTGTTTCTTTTTTTTAAAACATATCGTTGTTTCATTTGATCATATAACTTGAGTATCTAAAACTTAAAAACCTGAAATTTAAAACCCAATTAACAGTGGCCTTATTACAGCGTGAAAACCAAACCAGTTATTAAAATTAAGTAAAGTTCTTTACTGAAACGAAATAAAATCATGCATGGCCACCTCGTGCTCCTCTCCAGCCACAACGGGGTGAGTCATGAGACTCAGTGTGCAACACTCATGCACCATCAAACCGGGCCTTAGCCCTACAGAACAGAATAACAGAATATCGCATACTCAAAAAATGATGCAGAACCCAACCCAACCTAGATTTCCATCCGCTACACACCACCCGTACCTGCCAATCACACCAATGGGGATTTCTACAACCAACCTTCACCGCTACACACAATCAATGGCAGTCATGCTGCAGTTAGCTGCTCATCATCAGAATTGTGACATAGTCACCAGAACAGATAGTGGCAGAGCCACTACAACAGATCGTGGCAGAGCCACCAGAACGCTTCCCCTTTAATAACATATTCCCCACCCCATGCAAGCATATAATACAGATGTATGGATGCGATAGGTTTCAGCATGCGTGTACAGACTACTCATGACATAGATCAAAGCATTTCATCACAACCACTTACTCTATCAGAACAGAGTCACTAACCCGATGTTTCGCGTACACCCTCTAGGGGTATCTCAATAGCCATACCGAGTTTTCGACATTTAATAGAACATGTCAATATATTAACGTAGCATTATAGATGGTGTGAGGAGTTACACACCTGATTACATGCAACACAATACTTTCTACATCGACGCTATCGCTGACAGGCACTACCGCTATCTGCCTACTATTCTGCTCAGAAGCCGGCCCACAACCCGGTGGCCAATCTCGAACTGCTGACACTGCTCGCTTCTTAAACTTAGGGGCTGGGTTTACAGATCCAGCCCCTCCAATTGCTTGGCTGACATTCGAGTCCATGAACAAACCTTGGTCACTAGACCAGATTAAAACAGTGAAATCAAACCACAAGAGAATAACACCGAAACTAAGGATCCTTACCTAGATCGACAGATCCCGAAGCTTTAGGCTTGATTCCCAAATCAAGCGAATCCCGAAAGTCTCAAAAAGAATGCGACACCACCCCCACCTATATTCGGCCAAGAGTTTAAAGAACGGGATTACGGCAAGAAAGATGATCAAAACGAAACAAAACTCTTACCACAACCATAGAGAAACCGATTGGAAGTGATGGAAGATTAGTAACGACGATCCACTGCAAACAGGAGTCGAAAGAGAAGATTTGAATGCCAGAGAGTTTCGGCTAACAAATAAATAAGATCTACTTAAACAAATGACAAGTTTCGGCTTTTCTTTCCCAAGAAAACGAGAGGAGGAGAGATGAGATGATCAGAGAAATTCGGCTAACGAAGAAGATCTTACCAAATGCCGATGTTGTTCCGCTACTGAAAAGGAAGAGATGAAGAACAATAGTGCTATCTACCAAGGGATATTCGGCTAAAGTGTTTGAAAGAGAAGAGAGAAGAGTAACAGAGTTTTCGGCAAAAGATGAGGCTCCAGAAGGTTTCGGCTTTGATGTTAATGGCAAGGAAAATAAAACAATTGGAGAGGGTGACTGGCAATATAGGTTTCGGCCAAGCACAGAGGAAGAAGAAACTGAGGAGAGGAGTGGAAGATGTTTCGGCTTAATAAAAGAAAAGGGAAAGCAAAACAAAATGCTAAGAGAGTGTTTTGGTTTAGGAAATTGAGAGAAAAGCAAAATGCACAATATGGTATGGGTGTTTCGGTTTTTGACAAAAAGAAAGAAATAAAGAAGCTCTTGGTCCTATCTAGCTAGCCAAAAATGCTAAACACCCCACCTAAGGCTATCTTTAACATTCGGCCACTCCCTAACTTCACTAAACCGAACACACACACTCACACCCACTCCTCACAATTTCGGCTAACACTTTACACTCTTCTATCCCTTCTTTTCCTCCTAAATTTTCTCCTGATCACACATTCAAACCTGTTCAAATAATTCAAACTCCTTGAATTGCTCTCTTCCACACATTCAAAGATGTTGACCCATTCGACACTCATCCACCAGAGTCCAAGCTGAGTGCAACTCCCCCTTACCTTGGCGTCAAAAAGAAATCCCCAAAAGGGAGACTACGCAGCTCGAACCTGCTCCCTATCAGCTTACCTGAGGCGTCACCCCATTGCCTCCTAATTGGCGCCTCCTTGCCACCTTTCCAAGGCACTTCTTGTGTCATCCAACACAAACAATATCCCTTATGGCCTAATTCAGCTAGCTTCCCCTAAAAGTGCCAAATACAGAAACTTCTAACAAGACTCAAGCTTAACACCAAGCCTTCCCAGACCCCAACACAACACACAGCACATAACATACACATAGAAACACATCAAATGCACCACCCCCAATTTAGGTTATTACAGTTCTACCCCTCTTAAAATAATTTTGGCCCCGAAATTACCTGATCAAAAGAGTTGAGGATATTGCTGTCACATCACATCCTCTGGTTCCCACGTCGCTTCCACTGAACCATGATTTCGCCACAGAACCTTCATCAAAGGAACCGATTTCCTACACAATACTTTGACGTCCCGCTCCAAGATCTGCACTGGTTCCTCCTCAAAAGATAAGTCGGGCCTACCTCAATTTCTTCCACGGGCACAACATGAGACGGATCCGATCGATAGCGTCTAAGCATAGAAACGTGAAATACATCGTGGATCTGACTCAACTCTGAAGGTAACTAGAGCTAATAGGCTACTGATCCCACACGCTTCAACACCCGATAAGGCCCGATAAACCTGGGGCTCAACTTGCCCTTCCGACCAAATCTTAGCACTTTCTTCCACGGCGACACCTTTAAGAAAATTTTGTCACCCACTGCAAATTCTATATCTTTCCGCTTTAGATCAGCATAGGACTTCTGCCTGTCCGAAGCTTCCTTCAATCGAGCTCGAATCAGCTTAACCTTGTCTTCCGTTTTAGCAACCAACTATGATCCCAACAACTGACGCTCACTCAACTCTGTCCAACACGTAGGTGTACGACACTTCCGACCATACAGTGCTTCATAGGGCGCCATCCGAATACTAGATTGGTAGCTGTTGTTGTACGCCAATTCCGCCAAAGGTAAATACTCTTCCTAACTACCCCTGAAATCGATAACACAACCTCTTAACATATCTTCCAAGATCTGGATTACTCTCTCAGACTGACCATCAGTCTGCGAATGAAAAGCGGTGCTGAAGTCTAGCCTTGTCCCCAATGCCTGATGCAACGCCTTCCAAACACGTGACGTAAATCTAGTATCTCTATCTGATATGATCGACACTGGTACCCCATGCAATCTCACAACCTCTGCCACATACAGCTTAGCCAACTTTGGCAGAGAATAGTCGACACGAACAGGTATGAAGTGGGCGGACTTCGTCAGTCGATCAACAATCACCCAAATCGAATCTTTCTTAGTGGGCGTAAGAGGTAGCCCACTAACAAAATCCATCGTGATTCTTTCCCACTTCCACTGCGAAATCTTCACCGGCTGCAACAACCCCGAAGGCAACTGATGTTCTACTTTTACCAGTTGACACGTCAAACATTTACTCACGAATTCGGTTACCTCTCGTTTCAAACCTGGCCACCAAAACTGTTCCCGTAAATCCCGATACATTTTATTCCCTCTAGGATCATAGCGTACGGACTACTATGCGCCTCCTGAAGAATCATCTGCCTTAACTCAACATCCCTCGGCATACAAACTCTCTTACGGAAACACAGAACCCCATCACAGTTCAAACTATAATCTTCTCCTGCACCATTCTGCACTTGCCGGAGTCGAGCACTCAAAACGTCGTCTAACAACTATTTCTCTTTAATCTGGCTTGTCCACATCGGTTTCACTTGGAGTTCAGCTAACAAACTGCCATTCTCATACAAGCTGAGATGAGCGAACATTGCCTTTAAATTTGTTATTACTTTCCGACTCAGCGCATCTGCCACCACGTTAGCCTTACCCGGATGATATTCAATCGAGCAATCATAGTCCTTCAATAGTTCAATCCATCTACGTTGTCTTAGGTTCAACTCCTTCTAGGTAAGGAGGTACTTCAGACTCTTATGATCGGTGTAAATAACAGACTTCTTTCCATACAGGTAGTGTCTCCAGATCTTCAGAGCGAACACTACCACAGCCAATTCTAGATCATGTGTGGGATAGTTCAACTCATGCGGCCTCAACTGCCGAGACGCATACGCTACAACCTTCCCATCTTGCATTAACACACATCCTAACCCCGTCTGCGAAGTATCACAGTAGACGGTAAACTCCTTCCCCGCCTCTGGCTGAATTAACATCGGCGCTTCTGTCAAAATCCTCTTCAACTTCACATAACTCTCCTGCTGCTTGTCGGTCCAAATAAACGGTACTCCCTTCCTCAACAACCTAGTTAGAGGTGCCGCGATCAAAGAGAATCCTTCCACAAACCTTCTGTAATATCCGGCTAATCCCAAGAAACTTCAAACCTCTGCCACAGACTTCGGCGGTCTCCAGTCCAACACAGCTTCTATCTTCCGGGGGTCAACCCTAATTCCTTCTGCAGAGACCACATGCCCTAAGAAAGTTACTTCCCTTAACGAAACTCACACTTGCTGAATTTGGCATACAGCTGTCTTTCCCTCAGAATCTGCAAGACCACTCGAAGATGCGCATCATGCTCCTCTTCTGATTTAGAATAAACTAGGATGTCGTCTATGAATACCACAACAAACCGATCCAGGTAAGGTCGGAACACTCAGTTCATCATGTCCATAAACGCCGCTGGTGCATTCGTCAACCCGAATGGCATCACCAAGAACACATAATGACTGAAGCGGGTTTGAAATGCCGTTTTATAAATGTCCACTTCCTTGACCTTTAACTGATGATACCCAGACCTTAAGTCTATCTTTAAAAAGACTGTAGCCCCCTTGGGTTGATCGAACAGATCGTCGATTCTCGGCAGCGGGTACTTGTTCTTTGTTGTCAACTTATTCAGCTGGCGGTAGTCAATGCACATACGCATGGACCCGTCCTTCTTCTTCACAAATAGGACCGGCGTTCCCCACGGAGACACACTCGGTCGGATGAAACCACGATCCAACAGTTCTTGGATCTGAGCTTTGAGTTCTACCAGCCCTTTCTGTAACACCCCAAACCCAGCCCAAACACTCCGACCGGATCTGGCATGTCACTAAGAAGATTTTATAAAACACGTCGCACTTTTTTTTATTTAAGGCATAGCTTAAGCATTTATACGAAAAACTTAAGATTTTGATAATTTGTAAAAGAAATAAATTATAAGTAATGCCTTAATGAATAAAAACCGGAATTTTTGCCTCTGAGTTTTACTATTTAAACATATGCCTCAGTTTCAAATAATCATCAGAACTAAGTGTATGAAAACCCGAAAACGAAAACATAAAACCAATAAACAATAGCCAGTGGCCTTATTACAATAAAATATAAAACCAGACAAATTGAAAATACTAAGGGATAATAATTAAAACAACGTCCTTTATTGAGTCAAAATGAATCCATGCATGGCCACCTTGCGCTCCTTTCCAGCCCGGTCCGATGCACTAAGTGCTACCGAAAAATGTTAAACAACGAGGTGAGTAACAAGACTCAGTGTGCAATCCCTCTTGCACCATCAGACTGGGCCTTAGCCCCACAGAACAAAATAACAGAATATCACATATCAGCATTAAGCAAAGCCCATCCCAATCCTAGATCAATCCGCTACACACCACCCTTACCTGCCGATCACACCAATGGGGATTTCTACAATCACCCTCACTGCTACACACCACCAATGGCAGTCATGCTGTAGTTAGCTGCTCATCGTCAGATTTGTGGCATAGTCACCAGAACAGATCGTGGCAGAGCCACTACAATAGAACACTTCCCCTTTCATATACATCAATCGCCCAACCCTGACGAAACATAGAATCAGCATGCATATCAATAATCATTTAACAGAATATACACAGAAGTCACTAACCTGATGAATCGCCCTTACCCTCCACGGGTTTTCATGCCAGAGGTTCGGCATTTAGCAGAATATAAACAGATTCATATAAAAACTAACAGACAACAGAGATGGTGTGAGAAATTACACACCTGGTTACGCTTAAAGCTATATTATCGAAATTGATACCAGAATCATGATTATCAGATCACTATTCTGCCGATCAAAGACCTCACTCTAAGAGATTGATGTGATTAACCACCCAACAAGGTTAAATGTTAGATTGGAGATAAACTGATTTAATAAAACGATGAAGATAAATCTCCTTACCTAAATTGATTAAATCCCGAAAGTAGTATGATTCGAGTGCTACCAATTTTAGAAACCTAGGTGATTAGATCTCCTTCAAATCCCGGAATGCCGCCCATGAAAGAAAACACAAGATTAGTCCACCATGTAGCCATTCGGCTATGGTCTCTAAAAGCCGAAAAGAATTGAAAGATTACACAAATCGACACTTACCTCTACATAAGGTTTCGACTATCCCTTGCCGAAAGATTCGGCACTCACAGAAGAAAAAGATTAGAAATCTAGGAATTTCGGCTTTTAAGAAAATCCCTGAAAAGATGAACAAGAGGGGGCTGATGCGTTTTCAGCTTTTAGAGGAGTTTCAATTTTGGCTTAGGAAAAGAAAACAAAAAGATCCTTAGAGATTTTGGCTAGGATGAAGTTTCAACAGAAGAAGAAAAAGGATGGAAAAGTTTTGGCAACTGAGAAAACTGAGAGAGAGCTTCAGAAAAACTGACAAAATTCGGCTTTACCTCACTCTATCTAGCCGTCCCCCCTTTACACACACAGTCCCACATTCGGCCACCTCTAGCCTCCTAGATAGCTCCTCCTCCTTTCCCTTATCCTTATCATAACACCTATCCAGAAGAGACCTACATCACATCACTTCCTCCCTCCTTTATCAGCTTATTATCCACCTTTTTTTTAACATATTAAATCCCCTATTTTCTAGCCTTGATGCCGTTCCACCTAGCTCCTCTTAAGTGCCGAAAATGGCCCAATTCTATGGGCTCCATACAGCTCACACTTGGGCCTCCTCCCCTGCCACTTACGCCACCCTCTGCTCTTTTGTAGCGCCACCTAACTTTGGGCCACAAGCCCATTTTGTTACTTTTAAACATAGATACCTACCTTTAAACCCTACACTGCCCCAACAGAAAATTAACCAAAGCCTCAGCCCAAACCTGAGCCCAATTCGCACCTCAAATTCTCAAACTAACACATTAAACCTACAACACACAAAATGCATAAGCCCACTAATTCAGGATGTTACAGTTCTACCCCCTTAAAGAAATTTCGACCTCGAAATTTACCTGAGCAGAAGAGATGAGGATATTGCTATCGCATAACATCCTCCGGCTCCTATGTCGCTTCCTCTGCGCCGTGGTTTTGCCACAAAACCTTGACCAAAGGGACGAACTTCCTTCTCAACACCTTTACGTCTCGGTCCAAGATTTGCACTGGCTCCTCCTCAAAGGACAAGTCTGGCCTTACTTCAATCCCTTCCACTGGCACAATGTGCGATGGATCAGAATGATAACGTCTTAGCATCGAGACATGAAACACGTAATGTATCTACTCCAACTCTGGAGGCAACTCCAGTCGATACGCCACTGGTCCCACACGTTTCAGTACCCGATAAGGTCCAATAAACCGAGGACTTAGCTTGCCCTTCTGACCAAGCCTCATCACCCTTTTCCATGGTGAGACTTTTAGAAGAACTTGATCACCCACCGCAAATTCCAACTCTTTCCGTTTTAGATCCGCATAAGATTTCTGCCGATCAGATGCTTCTTTCAACCGAGCCCGAATCAACTTAACTTTCTCTTCCGTATCCGAAACTAGTTCTGGACCCAACACCTGACGTTCACCCAACTCTTTCCAACAAGTAGGAGTACGACACCTCCGTCCGTATAACGCTTCATAAGGCGCCATCTGAATACTAGATTGATACCTGTTGTTGTATGCAAATTCTGCCAAAGGTAAATACTCCTTCTAACTACCCCTAAAATCAATGATGCAACCCCTTAACATATCCTCCAAGATCTAGATCACTCTCTCTGACTGACCATCAGTCTGCGGATGAAAAGCGGTACTAAAGTCTAACCTTGTTCCCATTGCCTGATGCAGAGCCTTCCAGAATCGTGACGTGAACCTAGGGTCTCTATCCGATATGATCGACACAGGTACACCATGCAGTCTCACAACCTCCGCCATGTACAGCTTAGGCAACCTTTGCAGAGAATAGTCCACAAGAACCGGTATGAAGTGAGCAGACTTCGTCAGCCGATCAACAATCACCCAAATCTAATCCTTCTTAGTGGGCGTAAGAGGTAACCCACTAACAAAATCCATCGTGATTCTTTCCCATTTCCATTGCAGAATCTTCACCGACTGCAACAACCCCGAAGGCAACTGGTGTTCCGCCTTCACCTGCTGACACGTCAAACATTTACCCACAAATTCTGTTACCTCTCGCTTCAGACCTGGCCACCAGAATTGCTCTCGCAAATCCCGATACATCTTAACCCCTCAAGGATGCATAGCGCATGGGCTACTATGCGCCTCATGCAGAATCATCTGCCTTAACTCAACATCCTTTGGTATACAAATTCTCTTACGGAAACATAGAACCCCCTCACCATTCAAACTATAGTCCTCTCCTTCACCACTTTGTACTTGCCAGAATCGAGCACTCAGGACATCGTCTAGAAGCTACTTCTCTTTGATCTGACTAGTCCACATTGGTCTCACTTGGAGTTCAGCTACCAAACTGCCATCTTCATACAGGCTGAGACGAGCGAACATCGCCCTTAAATCTGCTATCGCCTTCTGACTCAACGCACCCGCCACCACGTTAGCCTTGCCCGGATGATATTCGATCGAGCAGTCATAGTCCTTCAAAAGTTCAATCCACCTACGTTGTCTTAGATTCAACTCCTTCTAGGTAAGGAGATACTTCAGACTTTTATGGTCGATGTAATGGTCGATGTAAATAATAGACTTCTCCCCGTACAAATAGTGTCTCCATATCTTTAGAGCGAACACTACTGCAGCCAATTCTAGATCATGCATAGGTAATTCAATTCATGCAGTCTTAACTGTCAGGACACATATGCAACAACCTTCCCATCTTGCATCAACACACATCCTTACCCCGTGAGTGACGCATCACAGTAGACGGTAAACTCTTTTCCCGCCTCTAGCTGAATTAACACCGGTGCTTCTGTCAAAATTTTCTTCAGCTTCTCAAAGCTCTCCTGCTGCTTGTCGGTCCAAACAAACGGTACTCCCTTCCTCAACAACTTAGTTAGAGGTGCCGCAATTAATGAGAACCCCTCAACAACCCTCTTGTAGTACCCTGCTAATCCCAAGAAATTTTGAATCTCTACCACAGGCTTCAGCGGTTTCCAATCAAATACAGCTTCTATCTTCCGAGGGTCAACCCTAATTCCCTCTGCAGAAACCACATGTCCTAAGAAAGTTACTTCCCTTAGCCAGAACTCACACTTACTGAACTTAGCGAACAACTGCTTCTCCCTTAGAACTTGCAACACCACACGAAGATGTGCATCATGCTCCTCCTCGTACTTGGAATAAACCAGGATATCGTCAATGAACACCACAACAAACTGATCAAGGTATGATTGGAACACCCGATTCATCATATCCATAAATGTCGCGGGCACGTTCATTAACCCGAACGGCATCACCAAAAATTCATAATGACCGTAGCGAGTCCGAAACGACGTCTTATGAATGTCCCCTTCCTTTACCTTTAACTGATGATATCCCGACCTTAAATCAATCTTAGAAAAAATCGAAGCTCATTTGAGCTGATCGAACAGATCGTCGATTCTCGGCAGCGGATACTTGTTCTTAATCATTAACTTATTCAGTTGACGGTAGTCCACACACATAAGCATGGATCTGTCCTCCTTCTTCACAAATAGGACCGGCGCTCCCCACGGAGACACACTCGGTCGAATAAAACCTCGATCCAACAGTTCCTGGATCTGAGCTTTGAGCTCCACCAGCTCCTTCGGTGCCATTCTATAAGGAACAATAGACACCGGAGCCGTACCTGGAAGTAGCTCTATTCCAAACTCCACTTCGCGATCTGGAGGTAACCCTGGCAACTCCTCAAGAAAAACATCTACGAAATCCTTTACTGTTCTTACCTCATCGACAGTCACCTCCTTACCGTCCAAAGCACTGATAAAAGCTAGAAATGCATTGCATCCTTTCTGAATCATCTTAACAGCCTTCAATGCAGATACCACCTCCCTGTCTTCTGGGGTACTCAACACCATGCGCTTAGTCTCACACTCCAGCTTAGCACGATGTTTAGCCAACCAATCCATTCCAAAGATAAGGTCAAACTCCCCAAACGGTAACTCCATTAGGTCTACCGGAAACACTACTCCTTGAGTCTCTAAAGGTATACTCCTAAATAGTTTGTCCACTATCCTAGATTGTCCTAACGGGCTAACCACAGTCATCTTCCTAGCAGTTATTTCAGATTCTATACTTAAGTTCTTAGATACCGAGCTTGCTACGTAAGAGTGGGTTGATCCAATATCAATCAAGGCAAGGAATGGATTATCAGCAATAAGAAAAGTATCGGTTATGACGTCCGGTGCGTCACCATCCTCCCGTCGACGAGCTACATAAACTAGACCCGGCTGTCTCGCGTCTACATTACTTGCACCCCTACCAGGTGCTCCACGACCCCGAACAGTCTTATGAATAATAGTTTTAAGAATAGTTCTCTCGAATTTGCAGTTATATCTACAATTCAGTCTCAAGTTCGCATCTCCTAGTTCTAAGAAGCACATACATTCAATCACCAAACATCAACATACATATAACATCCATGAACTCACATCCATCACATAAGAGTATTTTCGTCATTTCACTACCCAGGGGTTTTTCCGTAGTTTTACCTTACAGGGTATTTTCAAAAATGACGTATCTTGGTGATTTTCTTCGATTTAGAGGTACCTTGGTACATTTTTTTTAAAGACGAGGGTATTTTGGTAATTTCCTTAAAATAGCGTATTTTGGTGGTGTTGTTGTTTGTTTTTTTTTAAAGCAAGGGTATTTTGGAAAGCAAGTTTTTCTTTTCTTTTTTTTAAAGCAGGGGTACTATGGAAAATTTAATTTTGCACACCCGGTTACTTTTGTAAATCTGGGGGTTTCGGATAAGTTTGCAAAACATGGGTATTTTGTAAAATTACGGTTGTTTTGGAAATTTTCACAAACCAAGTGTATTTTGGAAATTTTGCCAACCGGGGTGTTTCGGTAATTCCACAAATCTTGGTAGTTTTACAATTCTGGGGTATTCTGGGAAATTTTCACAAATCAAGTGTATTTTGGAACTTTTACAAAACTTGGGGGTATTTTGGTTGCGAAATAGGGTGGCTGGTCCCTTTCGGGGTTTAATTATAGATTTTGGCCCTTCAACAAATCATCGTGGCTAGGGTGAACAGTCACTACGCACCAGGTAGGATTCCAGCGAAGAGGAGCTGAGTCACTAGGACTGCTTAAGTACCAAGCTCTCCCTGAATCCAATCCGAGACATGCGTATGCCTGTTGCCACACCCTAACCTAGCGGTTTGTTCACGGGTTTGTTTGGATAGATTAAGTCTTATGAATTTAAAGAGTTGTTTAAACTAAGCCTAAAGTCCATCAAATTCTAATTAAAATAATCTACACCCTATAAAGCCCACATACCTATATAACACACAGTGAGTTCAGAATACTTACCTGGCGGACTTGGGTCGACGACGCAGGTGCCATGCCGAGAAAACCATCCTGTATTATTTATAACCATGCATGTTTCCAAAACCCATCTTTAGAAAACGTCTTGAGCCCAAAACCCCAAAGTCAAGTTTTGAACCGGGCTCTGATACCAATTTGTAACACCCCAAACCCGGCCCAAACACTCCGACCGGATCTGGCATGTCACTAAGAAGATTTTATAAAACATGTCGCACTTTTTTTATTTAAGGCATAGTTTAAGCATTTATACGAAAAACTTAAGATTTTGAAAATTTGTAAAAGAAATAAATTATTAGTAATGCCTTAATGAATAAAAACCAGAATTTTTGCCTCTGAGTTTTACTATTCAAACATATGCCTCAGTTTCAATTAATCATAAGAACTAAGTATATGAAAACCCGAAAACAAAAACATAAAACCAATAAAAAATAGCCAGTGGCCTTATTACAATAAAATATAAAACCAGACAAATTGGACATACTAAGGGATAATAATTAAAACAACGTCCTTTATTGAGTCAAAATGAATCCATGCATGGCCACCTTGCGCTCCTTTCCAGCCCAGTCCGGTCCACTAAGTGCTACCTGAAAAATGTTAAACAACGAGGTGAGTCACAAGACTCAGTGTGCAATCCCTCTTGCACCATCAGACTGGGCCTTAGCCCCACAGAACAGAATAACAAAATATCACATATCAGAATTAAGCAAAGCCCATCCCAATCCTAGATCCATCCGCTACACACCACCCTTACCTGCCGATCACACCAATAGGGATTTCTACAATCACCCTCACCGCTACACACCACCGATGGCAGTCATGCTATAGTTAGCTGCTCATCGTCAGATTTGTGACATGGTCACCAGAACATATCGTGGCAGAGCCACTACAACAGAACACTTCCCCTTTCATATACATTAATCGCCCAACCCCGAGAAAACATAGAATTGGCATGCATATCAATAATCATATAACAGAATATACACAGAAGTCACTAACCTGATGAATCACCCTTACCCTCCACGGGTTTTCAACAACCATGCCGGAGTTTTGGCATTTAGCAGAATATAAACAGATTCATATATAAACTAACAGACAACAGAGATGGTGTGAGAAATTACACACCTGGTTACGCTTAATGCTATATTATCGAAATTGATGCTCTCCCTAGCCAGAATCACGATTATCAGATCATTATTCTGCCGATCAAAGACTTCACTCTAAGAGATTGATTTGAGTAACCACCCAACAAGGTTAAATGTCAGATTGGAGATAAACTGATTTAATAAAATGACGAAGATAAATCTCCTTACCTAAATTGATTAAATCCCAAAAGTAGTATGTTTCAAGTGCTACCAATTTTAGAAACCTAGGCGATTAGATCTCCTTCAAATCCCGGAATGCCGCCCGTGAAAGAAAGCACAAGATCAGTCCACCATGTAGCCATTCGGCTATGGTCTCTAAAAGCCGGAAAAGATTGAAAGAATACACAAATCGACACTTACCTCTACAGAAGGTTTCGACTATCCCTTGCAGAAAGATTCGGCACTCACAGAAGAAAAAGATTAGAAATCTAGGAATTTTGGCTTTTAAGAAAATCCCAAAAAAGATGAATAAGAGGGGGCTGATGCGTTTTCAGCTTTTAGAAGAACTGAGTGAGGAGTTTCGGTTTTGGCTTAGGAAAAGAAAACAAAAAGAGCCTTAGAGATTTCGGCTAGGATGAAGTTTCAACTGAAGAAGAAAAAGGATGGAAAAGTTTCGGCAACAGAGAAAACTGAGAGAGAGCTTCAGAAAAACTGACAAAATTCGGCTTTACCTCACTCTATCTAGCCGTCCCCCCCTTTACACACACAGTCCCACATTCGGCCACCTCTAGCCTCCTAGATAACTCCTCCTCCTTTCCCTTATCCTTATCAGAACACCTATCCAGAAGAGACCTACATCACACCACTTCCTTCCTCCTTTATCAGCTTATTATCCACCTTTTTTTAACACATTAAATCCACTATTTTCTAGCCTTGATGCCGTCCCACCTAGCTCCTCTTTAAGTGTCGAAAATGGCCCAATTCTATAGGCTCCATACAGCTCACACTTGGGCCTCCTCCCTTGCCACTGACGCTACCCTCTGCTCCTTTGTAGCGCCACCTAACTTTGGGCCACAAGCCCATTTTGTTACTTTTAAACACAGATACCTACCTTTAAACCCTACACTGCCCCAACAGAAAATTAACCAAAGCCTCAGTCCAAACCTGAGCCCAATTCGCACCTCAAATTCTCAAACTAACACATTAAACCTACAACACACAAAATGCATAGGCCCACTAATTCATGATGTTACAGTTTCGGCGCCATTCTATAAGGGGCGATGGACACCAGAGCTGTTCCTGGAAGTAACTCAATTCCAAACTCCACTTCACGATCCAGAGGTAACCCTGACAGCTCCTCAGGAAAGACGTCCACGAAATCCTTTACTGTTCTAACCTCATTAACAATCACCTCCTTTGCGTCCAATGCACTAATAAAAGCTAGGAATGCACTGCATCCTTTCCGAACCATCTTAACCGCCTTCAACGCAGAAACCACATTGGACAAATAATTGCTTCTTTCCCCTATCACAACCACCTCCTCATTTCCCGAGGTACTCAACACCATGCGCTTAGTCTCGCAATCCAGCTTAGCACGATGTTTAACCAACCAATCCATTCCCAAGATGAGATCAAACTCCCTAAAGGGTATTCCATTAAGTCTGCTGGGGATACTACTCCTTGAGTCTCCAGAGGTGCATTCCTAAATAGTTTGTCCACTATCATGGATTGTTCTAGCGGGCTAACTACAGTCATCTTCCTAGCAGTTATTTTAGATTCCATACTTAAAGTCTCAGATACCGAGCATGCAACATAAGAGTGGGTTGATCCAATATCAATCAAAGCAAGAAATGGATTATTAGCAATAAGAAACGTACCGGTTATAACGTCCGGTGCATCACTATCCTCCCGCCGACAAGCTACATAGACTAGGCCCGGCTGTCTTACGTCTGTATTACCAGCACCCTTACTAGGTGCTCCACGACCTCGACCGAATCCATTTCCTCCTCTGATTGGGCCATGACCCCTCGGTAATTACTAACCACCCCTCCTGAACTGATCAGAACCTCGTCCCGCTGGCTGTACCTGATCTACCTGTAGACAGTCCTTCACCATATGATCCATAGATCCACACCTAAAACATCCACCAGTTCTCCTTCTGCACTCCCCAAAATGCACCTTTCCACACAAATAGCATGATCGATTCTGACCGCCTGTAGCAGATGTCGGAACACGAGCTGGCCCATCAAACCTAGGCCTTTTCTGAAAACCCCCAGATGATCCCGACGACCCAAAACCTCTCTTATTCTTACCCCGATCCTTATCCTTATTCTGCCTCTCAGTCTGCTTTACCTCTTCAGCTATTTTAACTTTCTTAACTAGAATGGCAAAGTCTCTTTCTCGCTGCGGTGCTATCAATACTCTTAACTCATCCTGCAGTCCATCTTCGAACCGCACGCAATGCTCATAATCGGTCGCCACAATACCTCGAGCGTAATGGCTCAAGCGCAGAAATTCTGCCTCATATTCAGACACAGATTTGCTCCCTTGAACCAAATTCAAAAATGCCTTCCTCTGGGCATCCACATAGCTGGCCCCGACGTACTTTCCCTAAAATGACACCTTAAAGAAATCCCAGTCAATTCGATCTGCTGGAGTACCCTCTTTTACCGTAAGCCACCACTGATAGGCCTCGTCTCGAAGAAGAGACCCCACCCCTTTCAGATTCTCCTCTACCGTGAAGTCAAGATCATCCATTATGTGCTCACTTGCCTCTAACCAATACTCAGCTGTATTAGGGGCTACGCCAGATACGCCCTTAAACATTTTCGCTCCATTGGCTCGAAGTTGTTCGGACACTGATTTTCGAGCCCCAGTACCCATGCTTGCCCCCAACAACTCTCTCTAAAACTCGTAACATTACCTGAGACATCGCCTCATCCCCGCCTGTTTGATCCTGAAATTCTGTTTCTACCGCTGGCGGTACCGGTATCTCACTACCCGACCCATGACCAGATCCCACTGGTTCCGACACAGTGATCCTGCCCCTTCCACGTCCACGTACATTACGTCCTCGTCCTCTACTACTCATCTCTATCGTATCGTCTTAATCTGATTTAGAAATTTTATGTATTAGCATTTCTTTTCACTATTTATTAAAGAAAAATTTTATGAAGTATAATTACGAGTAGTTTCCACGATTCACATACAACCTAAAAGTTTCCATTTCTAAGTTATAGTTCTTTAGTTCTAACATCCATGCCAATATATTCACATGACACATACAATTTATACTAATCAGAAACTTACCTGGCGGACTTGGGCCGGAGACTTAGGTGCCATGCTAGGAAAAACATGTATTTCATTCTACTACGTTTTAAAACCATTCTTAGAAAACATTTTGAACCCAAAACCCAAAGCCGAGATTTTGAACCAGGCTCTGATACCAATTTGTAACACCCCAAACATGGCCCAAACACCACGACCGGATCTGGCATGTCACTCAGAAAAATTCTACAAAACATATTGCGTGGTTAAGGGAAAATTCCGTATACTCTTTCTTTTGTGTTTTCTAGTTTAATGGTTATTTAGAAAACTTAAAAACTCCATGTTAACCCTGTCTAGTTTGCCAAGTTTCAAAATCAAGTGCCCTTTTTTCTAAACCCATGTTATTCGTTTAAGTTACGAAGGTTTGGTTGCAAAAGAAATTAATTTACTTATAAATTTAGTGGTATGAAACCTTCGTTGCCTTTGTGTTTCTTTTTTTTAAAACATATCATTGTTTCATTTGATCATATAACTTGAGTATCTAAAACTTAAAAACCCGAAATTTAAAACCCAATTAACAGTGGCCTTATTACAGCGTGAAAACCAAACCAGTTATTAAAAATAAGTAAAGTTCTTTACTGAAACGAAATAAAATCATGCATGGCCACCTCGTGCTCCTCTCCAGCCCAGTCTGTTGCACTATGTGCTACCTGTAAAGATGTTAAACAATGGGGTGAGTCATGAGACTCAGTGTGCAACACTCATGCACCATCAAATCGGGCCTTAGCCCTACAGAACAGAATAACAGAATATCACATACACAGAAAATGATGCAGAACCCAACCCAACCTAGATTTCCATCCGCTACACACCACCCGTACCTGCCAATCACACCAATGGGGATTTCTACAATCAACCCTCACCGCTACACACCATCGATGGCAGTCATGCTACAGTTAGCTGCTCATCATCAGAATCGTGACATAGTCACCAGAACAGATCGTGGCAGAGCCACTACAACAGATCGTGGCAGAGCCACCAGAACGCTTCCCCTTTAATAACATATTCCCAACCCCATGCAAGCATATAATACAAATATATGGATGTGACAGGTTTCAGTATGCGTGTACAGACTACTCATGACATAGATTAAAGCATTTCATCACAACCACTTACTCTATCAGAACAGAGTCACTAACCCGATGTTTCGCATACACCCTCCAGGGGTATCTCAATAGCCATACCGAGTTTTCGGCATTTAATAGAACATGTCAATATATTAACGCAGCATTATAGATGGTGTGAGGAGTTACACACCTAATTACACGCAACACAATACTTTCTACGTCGATGCTATCGCTGACAGGCACTACCGCTATCTGCCTACTATTTTGCTCAGAAGCCGGCCCACAACCCGGTGGCCAATCTCGAACTGCTGACACTGCTCGCTTCTTAAACTTAGGGACTGGGTTTACAGATCCAACCCTCCTATCGCATGGCTGACATTCGAGTCCATGAACAAACCTTGGTCACTAGACCGGATTAAAACAGTGAAATCGAACCACAAGAGAATAACACCGAAACTAAGGATCCTTACCTAGATCAACAGATCCCGAAGCTTTAGGCTTGATTCCCAAATCAAGCGAATCTCGAAAGTCTCCAAAAGAATGCGACACCACCCCCACCTATATTCGGCCAAGAGTTTAAAGAACGGGATTACTGCCTTCGGCACTCAACGCAAGAAAGATGATCAAAACGAAAGAAAGCTCTTACCACAACCACTAGAGAAACCGATTGGAAGTGATGGAAGATTAGCAACAATGATCCACTACAAACAGGAGTCGAAAGAGAAGATTTGAATGCCAGAGAGTTTCAGTTAACAAATAAATAAGATCTACTTAAACAAATGACAAGTTTCGGCTTTTCTTTCCCAAGAAAACGAGAGGAAGAGAGATGAGATGATTAGAGAAATTTGGCTAACCAAGAAGATCTTACCAAATGCCGAAGTTGATCCGCTACTGAAAAGGAAGAGATGAAGAAGAAGGGTGCTATCTACCAAGGGATATTCGGCTGAAGTGTTTGAAAGAGAAAAGAGAAGAGTAACAGAGTTTTCGGCAAAAGATTAGGCTCCAAAAGGTTTCGGCTTTGATGTTAATGTCAAGGAAAATAAAACAATTGGAGAGGGTGACTGGCAATATAGGTTTCGGCCAAGCACAGAGGAAGAAGAAACTGAGAAGAGGAGTGGAAGATATTTCGGCTTAATGAAAGAAAAGGGAAAGCAAAACAAAATGCTAAGAGAGTGTTTTAGTTTAGGAAATTGAGAGAAAAGCAAAATACACAATATAGTATGGGTGTTTCGGTTTTTGACAAAAAGAAAGAAATAAAGAAGCTCTTCGTCCTATCAAGCTAGACGAAAATGCTCAACACTCCCCAAAGGCTATCTTTAACATTCAGCCACTCCCTAACCTCACTAAACCGAACACACACACTCACACCCACTCCTCACAATTTTGGCTAACACTTCACACTCTTCAATCCCTTCTTTTCCTCCTAAATTTTCTCCTGATCACACATTCAAACCTGTTTGAATAATTCAAACTCCTTGAATTGCTCTCTTCCACACATTCAAATATGTTGACCCATTCAACACTCATCCACCAGAGTCCAAGCTGAGTGCAACTCCCCCTTACCTTGGCGTCAAAAAGAAATCCCTAAAAGGGAGACCACGCAGCTTGAACCTGCTCCCTATCAGCTTGCCTGAGGCGTCACCCCCTTGCCTCCTAATTGGCGCCTCCTTGCCACCTTTCCAAGGCATTTCTTGTGTCATCCAACACAAACAATATCCCTTAAGGCCTAATTCAGCTAGCTTCCCCTAAACGTGCCAAATACAGAAACTTCTAGCAAGATTCAGGCTTAACACCAAGCCTTCCCGGAACCACCAAACACCCCAACACAACACACAACACATAACATACACACAGAAACACATCAAATGCACCACCCCCAATTCAGGTTATTACAATGGTAGAAAATGAAAGGTTGTTGATAGATAAACAACTTTTACAAAGAGAATTTTGATGAAATTATGATTTACGGACTGAATTGAAAAATGGTCAAACCCATGGAAAATTTATGATATTTTTGAAATTCATGGGCTGATATTAAAACACGTAACAATAGGCTAGACTTGTAATAAGGATTAAATTGTATGTGTAACAGCCCATTTTCAGTTAAATCAGTACAGTGGTTTCGGAACTACAAATCTGAGTCAAAAGGAAAATTTAATTTAATATTATTATATGAATTGCATTATGATAGAAATAACATTTGAAAATTTCATTATGGAAATTGTGGAAAGGACCAAATTGCATAAAATGCAAAAGATTAGTTCTAGAAGCTATACGTACCAAATAGCTATGGAATTGAAAAGTTGATGTCTCTATATGGTAATTAGACCATTAAGAAAAGTTAGAAGATTTTTATGATGAATCATTAATGGAAAATTAGAAAAAGAAAAGGACTTAATCTATCTATTTTGAGGAGTAATTTGTGAAGATATCAAAGTGTAAAAAATTTTCCATTGATGTAAAGGCTGAAATTTTGAAATTTATGGTAGAAAATGAAAGGTTGTTGATAGATAAACAACTTTTACAAAGAGAATTTTGATGAAATTATGATTTACGGACTGAATTGAAAAATGGTCAAACCCATGGAAAATTTATGATATTTTTGAAATTCATGGGCTGTTATTAAAACACGTAACAATAGGTTAGATTGGAATAAGGATTAAATTGTATGTGTAATAGCCCATTTTCAGTTAAATCAGTACAATGGTTTCGGGACTACAAATCTGAGTCAGAAACAAAATTTAATTTAATATTATTATATGAATTGCATTATGATAGAAATGACGTATGAAAATTTCATTAAGGAAATTGTGGAAAGGACCAAATTGCAAAAAATGAAAAAGTTTAATTCTAGAAGCTATAAGTATCAAATAGCTATGGAATTGAAAAGTTAATGTCTCTATATGGTAATTAGACCATTTAGAAAAGTTAAAAGATTTTTATGATAAATCATCAATGGAAAATTAGAAAAAGAAATGGACTAAATTGGAATGTTAAAAAATTAATGGATGATAATAAATTTAAATAGAAATATCATATTATTATTATCATCTTCTTCCCCAAAATACATGGAAACCCTAGTAAAGAGAAAGGAAATCAAGCCAGCTTAATTGGGTAAGTAATCATGTCCTGTTTTTAGTAATTCTTATATTTTCGAGATCGTAGTAACTTAATCTAATCTATTTTGAGGAGTGATTTGTGAAGATATAAAAGTATAGAAATTTTTCCATGGATGTAAATGCTGAAATTTTGAAATTTATCGTAGAAAATTAAAGGTTGTTGATAGATAAACAACTTTTACAAAGAGAATTTTGATGAAATTATGATTTACGGACTGAATTGAAAAATGGTCAAACCCATGGAAAATTTAAGATTTTTTTGAAATTCATTAGCTGTTATTAAAACACGTAACATTAGTTTAGACTTGGAATAAGGATTAAATTGTATGTGTAACAGCCCATTTTCAGTGAAATCAGTATAGTGGTTTCGGGACTACAAATCTGAGTCTGAAGGAAAATTTAATTTAATATTATTACATGAATTGCATTATGATAGAAATAACATATGAAAATTTAATTAAGGAAATTGTGGAAAGGACCAAATTGCATAAAATGCAAAAGTTTAGTTCTAGAAGCTATAAGTATCAAATAGCTAAGGAATTGAAAAGTTGATGTCTCTATATGGTAATTAGACCATTAAGAATAGTTAGAAGATTTTTATGATGAATCATCAATGGAAAATTAGAAAAAGAAAAGGACTAACTTGGAATGTTAAAAAATTAATTGATGATAATAAATCTAAATAGAAATATCATATTATTATTATCATCTTCTTCCGCAAAATACATGGAAACCCATGGAGAGAGAAAGGAAAAAAAGCAAGCTTAATTGGGTAAGTAATTATGTCCCGTTTTTAGTAATTCTTATATTTTCAAGATCGAAGTAACTTAATCTATCTATTTTGGCGAGTAATTTGTGAAGATATCAAAATATAGAAATTTTTCCAATGATGTAAATGCTGAAATTTTGAAATTTGTGGTAGAAAATGAAAGGTTGTTGATAGATAAATAACTTTTACAAAGAGAATTTTGATGAAATTATGATTTACGGGCTGAATTGAAAAATGGTCAAACCCATGGAAATTTTATGATTTTTTTGAAATTCATGGGCTGTGATTAAAACACGTAACAATCGGTTAAACTTGGAATAAGGATTAAATTGTATGTGTAACATCCTAAAATTTGAATTTTTATATGTTGCATTATTTTGGTGCACAAATAGTTTATTCATCCTATGTGTGTGTTAAAATAGTCCTGAGAAGGTTCGGGATTTAATTGGATTTTGGAATAAATTTTGGTAAATGGTACTTTATTGAAGTGGATCAAGTGACCTTGATGTTTAAGGAAATTAAGTGACAAAAATTAGCATAAGATGAGCTAGTAGTAAAGTGGAGTTGGCGCCAAAAGTGTTGCTTGAGGGAAGAGGTTCGAATCCCATGGTATGCATTTTGTGACTTTAATTTTTGCACTCTTCTAGCATGTACCGGCCAAGCTTTATTTTTGGTAAGGTTGGACTATTTTTTTTTTATGGCAAGGTGGCTAATGGGTTAAGGTAAAATTTGAACATAGGGAAAGAAATCATGAGCTTATGTTATATAGGGGGGGACACAAGACACTTCTTAAGGGGAGTGTTTTGGAAAGTTTGGAATGGCCAAACTTTGTCCATGAATTTGGACGGTTTTGGGGGCTAAGGGGGTGGTCGAATTTGGTTGGAGGCATTGGTAAGGAGGTGTAGCTAGTTGGTCACTTTCATTTTGGTCATTTGGTGCTTTTCACAAAAAGCTTTTCTTTTCATCTTTCTCTCCCTAGCCGAATGCATTTTGAAGCATTGGTGAACATCTTTGTTCTTCTTTTGGTCATTTCTTTTTGACCATTTGGTCTAACTTTTGCCTAAACTCTCAAGTTCTTTTCCCCTAGTGCCGAAAACACCAAAACACAAAGGCCATTTTTTTCTCTTTTTTCTTTTCTTCTCCATTGCCGAATGCTCTTGTCCCAAATCCCTTTCTTTGCTCCTTTTTCACCTTTGAAAACCGAAACACAAAACCTCTCATCCTCTATTTCTTTCTTTCTCCATTTTGCTCATTCTTACAATCACATTTTCTCCCTTCTCTTTTCCTCCATGGTCGAATATTGCTAGCATCATCTTCATCAATTTTTCTTCTTAGCCGAACCCTCCTTTTCACATATATTTTCTTGTTAATCATTCTTTCAACCTTCGTTTTAATCAATCGGTAAGGACCCTTTTTGAATCTTTATTCTCTTCTTTTCTTTAGCCGAATATATATATTGGTTTGGGAGGGTCTTTTGACCGAAAATAGCATCCTCTATCCCTTTCTCTTAGACAATCTTTTTCGTCTTTATAGTGATATAGAGAAGGCCGAAACTCGAAGTATTCGTAATCATCGTGAATCGCTAGGATTCAGTTCAAAGTGTTAAGGTAAGGGTTTCTATCAAGGACTTCCATATTACTCGTTATTTCGTTAAAGATGAGTTACTAATCGATTTTATCTTAGGGACGTTATCGCTTGGTTTACATCTCGTGAACGTAGGATTTCGTGGTAAGCCGATTCGCCCTTAAAACCTATAGACTTAATTTCCAAAATATTAGTTGGACTAATATTCTTTTGTCAATGGAGGCAAACAAGATAGGGTCGAAAAGGGTGGTGAATAGTGTTCGGAAGAGGGGCGGATTCGCTTTTCCCTCTAGATTCAAGTGAAGGGCTGTTTCAGTAATCTGAGACGTTCCACCGGGTTGTGGACCCTCATCCGAGGAGAATCAATTATTCGAAGTTGTTCGTAGTTCGAAGCCATTAGCTGTTCGAGATTTTCCACCGGGTTGTGAACCGTCAACCGGGGAGAACCAACAAATAGTAGTTATTCGAGATTCCGATGGTAAAAATCTTGACCGCTTACCTTAGCATAGATTTATTTTAAGTGTTAGTGTTCTAATCGAGCGTTATAACGTATTTAGGTATCGACGATCAGGAAAGTGTAGTCCTCACCGTAATTAGGTGTGTAATCTCACACTTATCTCATGGGTTAGATGACTATACTGCAGTAAACATTGGATTAAAAATTGCAAAGTTGGTGAAATCGTAAAATATGGTATAATAAACACTTTAGTGTTAAGATCATGAAATCGGTATTAAGATCGTGAAAATTACGAAATCGCCCCTAATGGGCTAAAACGGTAAAAGTGATATTTTGGGCCATATGTGATATTTTGGGCCATATGTTTTATTTGATAATTGGCCAAGTGTGATATGAGATGTGAAATGGGCCAAATTGTGATAAAGGCCAGATTGCAATAATTTTTACAATGGGCCTTTTGTTGGAATAATTGTAACACCCCAAACCCGGCCCAAACACTACAGCCGGATTTGGCATGTCACTAAAAAGATTTTTGTAAAAGATGTCGCAATTTCGGGAAATATTTTTCTTGTATTCAATCTTTTGTTCGGGAAAACTTAATAACTTCATAGGTTTAAATAAGATATAAATTTCATTTGTTTTTTTATGAATTAAAGCCTAAAATCTTAATACATGCCTTAGTTTAATTAAAACTCAAGTGTCTAGCAATAGTGGAAGCCCAAAATAAAACCAAAACAAAGTATAATAGTCTAGTGGCCCATGGCCTTATTACAACCATATTTAAAACTCACATAAAAATAAATTTCTTAGAAATAAGTAAATGAAGTAAAGTTTTTTGCGGAAGTCCTTGGTTCTCTATCGCATGGCCACCTTGCTCTCCTCTCTAGCCCGGTCCGATGCGCTAAGTGTCACCTGAAATTGTTAAATAATAGGGTGAGTCGCGAAACTCAGTGTACAACCCTCGTGCACCATCAGATTGGGCCTTAGCCCACAGATCAGAATATATCACATAACATAATAGATAACATACATAAAACCCAACCCAATCCTAGGTTTCCATCCGCTACACACGACCCTTACCTGCCAATCACACCATTGGGGATTTCTACAATCTACCCACACCGCTACACACCATCGATGGCAGTCATGCTGCAGTTAGCTGCTCATCGTCAAAGTTGTGACGGAGTCACCAGGCTGAAATGGCAGAAGCCACCAGAAACAGAGATTGTGACAGAGTCACTAGGCTGAAATGGCATAAGCCACCAGAACAGATCACTTCCCCTATCAATCACCCAACCCCAAGCATATATAAAACAATCGACATATATCACATTTCGTTTTAACAGAATCATTCACTGATAAATGGCAGAATTCACTAACCTAATATTTAGCCTTTACCCTTCTTGGGTTTCCAAACGTTATGCCGGGATTTTGGTATTTAACAGAGTATAGCAGATTTATTACATATATATATAAGCAATCAGTCTAATGGTGTGAGAAGTTACACACTTGATTAATGTCGATACCCTTGCTAAACCGATCTACAACTTTGCTTAAAAAGCTAGAAAAATGTGGAAATAAGACCTCCCCTACAATCGGCCAAGGGTTAATAAATACCCGAATTTACACGCTGAAACTAATAGATCTTCTTACCTTGAAATCTCGAAAGTAACACGATTCGAACTATAACTTAGAGATCTATGCGATTGGCCCCACTTCAAATCCCGGAATGCCGAAAATAAAAGAAAAACAATAGATTAGTCAATAAATAGTCATTCGACTAGGGACTTTGAAAAGCTGGAGAAACATTGCAATCCCGAAATCGACACTTACCTATTGTTTCCTTCAAAATTCGGCACAAGCAGACTCCACTGAGAAAATTCGGCAACTTCAGGAGGTGTGATCTTAGTGATTTCGGCTTTTTGAAGAACAAAGAATTGGAAAAATATAAGCAAGGAGTGGATAGAGAGATTAGGCCAAGAGAAAAGAGAAAAACAATGGTGGGGTTTCGGCAATTGAGATCTAAGAAGTTTTGGTTTCTGTCAGAAAAAGAGAAGAGAAGAGAGGGTTCAAGTTTACCGAAACTAAAAGAGAAATCTTGAGAGAATTTTTAAAGAACATAATGAAGAATTCGGCACACCCCCTTAGACTATACTAAACCGATTCCTCCCCCTTACTGAGTTTGATTTTTTGGCCAACTCTAGCCTCTTGGATGAGCTCTCATCTTTTCCCTTATCTTGATCTATTATCTCCTCAAAAATAGCCTTTATCTGCTTATTATCCACATAAAATAAACATTAAAAACCCCTAGAAAATAGCCTTGTGTCGTCCCCTCTATTGCTCCCTTTAAGTGCCGAAATTTAGCCCTAAAACTTGGGCTTCAAGCTGCCAAAATTTGGGCCCTCCTCATGTAGTTGTGACGCCACTTATAGATCCCCTTTACTGTGCCCCTAGTTGCTGGGCCACAAGCCCAATATGTCACTTAAACTACTAAAACTTTAACTTAAGTAACTAGAGTGTCCAAATAAATATTTATTCAAGGCCTCAGCCCAAACCTGAGCTCCATTTTCACCTCAAATCCTTAAATTAATAATTTAAGCACAGATTACACAAAATGCACAAGCCCATAAATTCAGGATGTTACAGTTCTACCCCCTTAAAATAAATTTCGGCCTCGAAATTTACCTGATCAAAAGAGATGGGGATACTGTTGTCCCATAACATCCTCTGGCTCCTACGTCGCCTCTTCTGCGCCATGATTTCGCCACAAAACTTTGACCAAAGGGACGGACTTCCTTCTCAACATTTTTACGTCTCGATCCAAGATTTGCATTGGTTCCTCCTCAAAGGATAAATCTGACCTTACTTCGATCTCTTCCACTGGCACCACATGCGATGGGTCAGAATGATAGCGTCTTAGCATCGAGACATGAAACACGTCATGTATCTGCACCAACTCCGAAGGCAACTCCAAACGATAAGCCACTGGCCCCACGCGTTCCAATACCCGATAAGGCCCAATAAACCGAGGACTTAGCTTGCCCTTCCGACCAAACCTCATTACCTTCTTCCATGGTGATACTTTCAAAAAGACCTGATCTCCCACTACAAATTCCATCTCCTTTCGTTTTAAATCCACATAAGATTTCTGCCGATCTGACGCTTCCTTCAATCAAGCCCGTATTAACTTAACTTTCTCTTCCATTTCCGAAATTAGTTCTGGTCCCAACACCTGACGTTCACCTAACTCTATCCAATAAGGAGGGGTACGACATTTCCTTCCATATAACGCTTTGTAGGGCGCCATCTGAATACTAGCTTGATAGTTATTATTATACGCGAATTCTGCTAAAGGTAAATATTCCTCCCAATTACCCCTGAAATCGATGATGCAGCCCCTTAGCGTATCCTCCAAGATCTGAATTACCCTCTCAGACTGACCATCAGTCTGTGGGTGAAAAGTGGTACTAAAGTCCAACCTTGTTCCCATGGCTTGATGAAGAGCCTTCCAAAATCGTGACGTGAACCTAGGGTCCCTGTCGAAGATGATCGACACCGGTACCCCATGCAGTCTCACCACCTCAGCTACGTATAGCTTAGCCAACCTTTGTAAAGTGTAGTCCACCCGAACTGGTATGAAGTGAGCAGACTTCATCAACCGATCCACGATTACCCAAATCAAATCCTTCTTAGTGGGCATAGGAGGTAACCCACTAACAAAATCCATCGTGATTTTTTCCCATTTCCATTGGGGAATCTTCACTGGCTACAACAATCTCGAAGGCACTTGATGTTCAGCTTTCACCTGCTGGCACGTCAAACACTTCTCCACATATTCCGTAACTTCTCGCTTCAACCCTGGCCACCAGAATTGCTCTTGCAAATCCCGATACATCTTAACTCCTCCAGGATGCATAGCATAAGGGCTACTATGCGATTCCCGAAGAATCATCTGCCTTAACTCCACATCTTTTGGCTACAAATCTTCCCACGGAAACACAAAACTCCATCACCATTCCAACTATAGTCCTCTCCTTCACCATTCTGCACTTGTCAGATTCGAGTACTCAAAACATCATCCAAAAGTTGCTTCTTTTTGATCTGTCTTGTCCACGTAGGTCCTACTTGAAGTTCGGCTACCAAACTGCCATCTTCATACAGACTGAGATTAGCGAACATCACCCTCAAATCCGCTATCGCCTTCCAACTCAATGCATCTGCCACCACGTTAGCCTTACCCGGATGGTATTCGATCGAACAGTCATAGTCCTTCAAGAGTTCAATCCACCTACGTTGCCTCAGATTCAATTCCTTTTGGGTAAGGATATACTTCAGACTCTTATGGTCCATGTAAATAACCGACTTCTCCCCATACAGGTAATGCCTCCAACTCTTCAAAGCAAACACTACCGCCGCCAGTTCTAAATCGTGCATAGGGTAGTTCAATTCATGCGGTCTTAACTGTCGAGACGCATATGCAACAACTTTTCCGACTTGCATCAACACACATCCCAAACCTGTGTGTGACACTTCACAATAGACGGTAAATTCTTTTCCCACCTCTGGCTGAATTAACACTAGCGCTTCCGTCAAAATTCTCTTTAGCTTCTCAAAGCTCTCCTACTATTTGTCAGTCCATACAAACAATACTCCCTTCCTTAACAACTTAGTTAAAGGTGCCGCTATTGAAGAGAACCCCTCAACAAATCTCCTGTAATACCCTGCCAATCCCAAGAAACTTCGAATTTCTGCCACAGACCTCGGCAGTTTCCAATCTGATATAGTTTCTATCTTCCGAGGGTCTACCCTAATTCCCTCTGCGGAAACTACATGCCCTAAGAAAGTCACTTCCTTCAGCCAGAACTCACACTTACTGAACTTTGCGCACAGCTGCTTCTCCCTTAGAATTTGCAACACCACACGAAGATGTGCATCATGCTCCTCTTCGGACTTGGAGTAAACCAAAATATCGTTGATGAACACCACCACGAACCGATCAAGGTATGGTTGAAACACTGGGTTCATCATATCCATAAATGTTGCTGGCGTGTTCGTCAAACCGAACAGCATCACCAAGAATTCATAATGACTATAGCGTGTTTGAAACGCCGTCTTATGAATGTCCCCTTCCTTCACCTTTAACTGATGATAACCCGACCTTAGATCAATCTTCGAAAAGACCGAAGCTTCTTTAAGCTGATCGAACAGGTCGTCGATTCTTGGCAATGGGTACTTGTTCTTTTTCACAAATAGGACCGGCGCTCCCCATGGAGACACACTCAGTCAGATAAATCCTCGATCCAAAAGCTCCTGGATCTGTGCTTTGAGTTCCACCAACTCCTTCGGTGCCATTCGATAAGGAGCAATGGATACCGGAGCCGTGCCCGGAAGTAGTTCTATTCCAAACTCCACCTCGCGATCCGGGGGTAATCCTGGCAACTCCTCCGGAAAGATATCCGTGAAATCCTTGACTGTTCGAACCTCATCAACAGTCACCTCTTTAGCATCCAACGCACTAATAAAAGCTAAGAATGCGTTGCATCCTTTCCGAATCATCTTAACAGCCTTCAATGCCGATACTACGTTGGACAAATAGTTCCTTCTTTCTCCTAACACAACCACCTCCCCCCCTTCCGGGGTTCTCAACACCACACGCTTGGTCTCACAATCCAACTTAGCACGATGCTTAGTCAACGAATCCATTCCTAGGATAAGATCAAACTCTCCAAATGGCAATTCCATTAAATCTGCCGGAAACACTACCCCTTGAGTTTCTAACGGTACATCCTTAAATAGCTTGTCCACTACCCTAGATTGTCCTAGGGGACTAACCACGGTCATCTTCCCAGTAGTTGTTTCAGAGTCTATACTTAGGGTCTCAGATATCGAACATGCAACATAGGAGTGGGTTGCCCCAATATCAACTAAGGCAAGTAAAGGGTTATCAGCAATGAGAAACGTACCGGTTATGACATCCAGTGCATCACCATCCTCCTGTCAATGAACTGCATAAACTAGACCCGGCTGCCTTGCTTCTACATTACCTGCACCTCTACTAGGTGCTCCACGTCCGCGACCAGCCCCATTACCACCTCTACCTGAACCACGACCCCTCGGTCCAGGCTGGTCACCTCTCCTAGTCTGGTCAGAACCTCGACCCGTTGGCTGTACCTGATCCACTTGCGGACAGTCCTTAATCAGATGCTGCGTGGATCCACACCTGAAACATCCATCCATTCTTCTTCTACACTCCCCAGAATGTGCTTTCCCGCACCAATTACATAATCGATTCTGATTCCCTGCAGCAGGTGTCGGAGCACAAGCTGGCCCATCAGATCTAGGCCTTTTCTGCGAATTCGCAGATGCTCCTGCCAGCCCAAAATTTCTCTTATTCCTTCCCCGCTCCTTATCTCTTTCCTGTCTTTCGGTCCGTTTTATCTCCTCAGCTATCTTAACCTTCTCCAACAAAATAGCAAAATCTCTTTCTCTCTGCGGTGCTATCAAAACCCTTAACTCATTCGGCAATCCATCCTCGAACCGAACACAACGTTCATATTCGGTTGCTACCATTCCTCGAGCATAGCGGCTCAAGCTCAAAAACTCCACCTCATATTCAGCCACAGATTTACTTCCCTGCACTAGATTCAGAAATGCCTTCCTCTGTGCATCCACATAGCTGGCCCCAACATACTTTCCCTGGAATGACTCCTTAAAGAAGTCCCAGTCAATCTGATCTGCGGCAGTACCCTCCTTCATCGTGAGCCACCACTGATAAGCCTCGTCTCGAAGAAGAGACACGACCCCTTTCAACTTCTCCTCCACTGTGAAATCTAAGTCATCCATTATGCGCTTAGTCGCCTCCATCCAATACTCTACTATGTTAGGGGCTACGCCAGAAACTCCCCTAAACACTTCTGCCCCATTGGCCCAAAGCCGTTCCGGTACAGATTTCCAGGCTCCTGTGCCCATGCCCACTCCAGCAACTCTCTCTAAAACCCTCAACATCGCCTGGGATACAGCATCATCTCCGGTCGCCTAATCCCGTAATTCTCCCTCCACAGCTGGAGGATCCGGCATTTCGTTCCCTGACCTGTGGCCAGACCCTACTGGCTCAGACAAAGTCATCCTACCCCTACCGTGTCCACGCGGCGTGTAACACCCCCAAACCCGGCCCACGAGCCACGGCCGAATTCAAAAATGCCACTGCGGAAAACATTCGAAAAGTATTTTGACTTAGAAGTGGAAACATAAAAATTCATTGCCTTTAAGAAATCATTGGGTATTTAAAAGCCCATTAAAAATTACGTTGTTACAAATTATCCGAATTTAAAAACTTTAATATATATTTTTGAAGATATAATTTGCTTTTAAAGTAAAACTTACAAAATATTGACTTAATTATAGATCCAACTTAAACATAACAAAATTTAAATACTTTAAGGCCCTTATTACAATGATTGAATACTTAAAATACTAAATTCATAAACTATATAAAGTAAGAAAAACAACTTCTTCTGCATGGGCCACCTCGTATCCACTCCAACCCGGTCCGACCAACTAATCACCTGCGATGTTAATAAAAATTGGGTGAGTCATACAGACTCAGTGTGCAATTAGTCCACTGAATTCCACCCACATATAAACCACATATTAACCCATAAATCACATATCAATGCACTTAATCACATGATTTCACTTATTGGGCTTGGCCCATTATCAGATCACATATCAGATAACAATTCAACTTGTTCACATAATTCCATGATTTGGGCTTGGCCCATATCCATACCACATTTCGTATAATAACATATTTAACCACGTGTTTCCCCATACTGGGCTTGGCCCATTACCACATTTATCCACTTCACTTACTGGGCTTGGCCCATTTCACATTAATCCACATATCATATTGGGCTTGGCCCATTTCCACATTTATTCACATACAAAATTATGCAATTATGAAGCCCAACCCAGCCTAGGGTCCATCCTCTACACACCCCCGTATCCAGCCTACCACACACCAGGGGATTATTAAATCACCCTCCCCTTTTTACTCCATTATGGCAACAAATGCCATCCACGCGAACTTAATCGCAAATAATCCACAACGCGACCTCAGTCAGCGCCAATCCACGATGTAGCCGAAGCTAACATCAAAACCACGATGAGCACAAAGCCATCAATAACCATGATATGGCACACAGCCTATATCAACCACGATGAGGCACAGAGCCATTCATCAAACCACGTACACGAAGTACACCCTGTCCTTCTTTGATATCATATCCCACCCATGCACAAGCAACATAAAATAATGCCATGATAATGCATGTACATGTTATTTAGCATATTACCACATATTCACATCAATAATCACATTTCATCTGATTCGGTACTTACCGGATTATCGACATACCCCATGAGGGTATCCATATCACAATTTCCACTGCACTAGTTAGCACATTCATAGCACATACACAATATCACATACATAACATAAACCCAGAAAATAGTAGGCTAACTACACACCTGATCACTTGAAAAACTACGCTCTCATCCCGATGCTATCACTAATCGAGACTACGGCTATCTGCCTACTTTCTTGTTCTGACGCTGGCCCACACCCCGGTGGCCAATCCCGAACTGCCGAAACGGCTCTCCTTTTAAACTTGGGGGTAGGAACTACCCCCTGGCCTCCTTGACTGGTATTCGCATCCATTAATGATATCTAATCAAAACCCGATTAAATGATAATGTACTAAATCTTAATCGAATAAACTACAACTTATCAACCTTACCAGAGATGGATCAGAATCCCGAAGACTTCTCTTAACTCCTGTCAATTTGCTCCTAAGAACCATAATACACAATCGGTCATCACTTGGAACTCTTAATGTGGCCTATGGCCGAATATCACAATTCACTTACCAAGCTTACCTATTTCCCGAATCACCACTTATTCCTGTCGAAACCCCTGCTAAACAATTATTAGATTCGGCCAAACCAAAACCAAGGCCTTAAACACTTGCTTTCGGCACACAAATGGAAGAGAACCTATAACTGATTGCTAGGACAGAAAATACTTACCACAATCACCCATTTGAAGTGCAAGAGAGAGTGTATTCGACAAAAGAGAGAAAACGCTTGATCTTCGGCTTTTGAGACTTGCGACAAAAGAATACGAATAAGGGTACTTGATATTCGGCTATGGCTTTTTAATAAAAAATAACATACAAATGGGAGTATGAGCACTTACAAGGTTCGGCTACGCCCTCTAATGAGGTTGGAATATTCGGCAACCACTCTTAATGGCAAAGGGGCATTCGGCTTTCAAGAAATAGGAAGGAATTTGGTGTTGAAAGAAAATAAGGAAGAAGAGGAGAAGAATAGGGGAATTTCGGCACAAAGAAAATTAAAGAAGAAAAAGATATGACGGATGATTACTCCCCTTTATAAAGAATTCGGCTACTGCATCCTTGCTCTTATCAAACTCCAAATCAGTCTCCTATTTTACCTCTTGATCACTTATTCAAGATAAATAAAATAAATCCATATTCATCTCTTCTTTATCTTGCACAACAATAATTAAATCCAAAATAATCCTACCTATTTAAAATAAAATAAACCATCACATTATCTCTTATCTACCTATCTAAAAATAAATAAAATTAACAACAATATCCCTTACTAATATCCCATTTAATCTCTTATCCTATCTCCTAAAATAAATAAAATAAAATCTCATTTAATCTAAATAAAACCATAATTATCCTATATTGAAATAAATAAATAAAACTACAATTATCTTATATCTACCAACTTAAAATAAATAATTAAAACTACCCTTATCCTACTCTTAGCCGAAATTTAAGAGGAGAAACAAGCTTAATCCCCATCCAATTAGAAGTCCAATTGCCATCCAATCTATCTCCAATTTGACGCCAACAACCAAAAATTAAAACCCCACTCATTGCTGCAAGCGTGATTCGAACCAAAGCCCTTGTCATTGCACCTGGCGCTCCACTGCCACTTTACCACATGATTTCTTGTGGCATAAATCCTTCACAATTTCCTCTTAAAGCCCCCTTAGCCCAGTTTCCCTTCTTGACGCAAAGAGCAAAAATAAAACATACTCCTATGCCACCAACGTGATTCGAACTTGAGCCCGCTTTGACGCAACACTCCAAGCCCCTAAGGTAGCGTCCCAAACCACTCTACTAAGGCGCTTTTTGTGACATGCTTCGCCCAGAATTCCTTTTAAAACTTCCTTAGCCAAGCTCCTACTTGTCGCAAAAATAAACTCCCATTCGCTTCCTCTGCAACTCGAACCAAGGCGTCACATACCAAGGCCCTAAGTGGCGCCTTGCAGCCACTTTACCAAGGCATTTCTTATGTCCTAAACTCCACATAAATTTCCTTAAGCCTTCTTTACCAAGCTTCCCCCCTTTAGACTTAAATTCTAAAAATTTTCCATATCATTCTCCTTCATCCTAGACTTCTAAAATCCCTTAAAACACCTCCAAACATATTTAAAGCCTACTAACACTTGAGTTATGCACCAAATGCATAACCCCTAATCTAGGATATTACAGTTCTACCCTCCTTAAAAATAATTTCGTCCTCGAAATTACTTACTATCGAACAATCGTGCATCCTTAACTCATCACGCTACGCCTCTGCTGCGCACTTTGATCTTAATAAAACTAACACATTTCCTATGCATAATCCCAAGGTTCACAATCAAGATTCCATACACTTCACTAGCACCACAAGAATGAACTTACCCACAATAAATAGTATTCCAAACACAAGGAACTTACCCGCAATCACATCCTTGGTTGGCTCGCATCCGCACCTTCAACACCTCTGCTTGGTGTTCCATGACCTTGGCCTCGAGCCCTATCCATCACTTGAGGACATTTCTTAACCAAATGAGCCTTAGACCCACACCGGAAACATGCCTTACTATTCCCCCAACATTCTCCTACATGAGCTCTTCCACACAGAGCACATAGACGACTCCGATTCTCAGCAACTGGTACAGGTGCACTTACAAAATTCTCGATCCTTGGTCTTTTCTGAAAATCTCCAGATGCTTTTGACGATCCAAGACTTCTCTTATTTCGGTTGCTATTCTTTTCTCGGTTCTGTCTCACAGTCCTCTTAACTTCTTCAACTATCCGAGCTTTCTCCACTAGAATAGCAAAATCCCTTTCTCTCTGCGGAGGGATCAACACTCGCAGCCCATCTCGCAATCCATCTTCGAATCGGACACACCTTTCGTAATCAGTGGCCACGATCCCCTTAGCATACTGACTTAACCGCACAAATTCTGCTTCGTACTCTGCTACCAACATACTTCCTTGTACCAAGTTTAGAAACGCCTTTCTTTGCGAGTCCAAATAACTAGCTCCAACGTACTTTCCTTCGAACTTAACCTTGAAGTACTCCCAATCCACTCGATCTGTAGGGGTACCTTGCCTGACAGTGAGCCACCATCGATAAGCCTCCTCTCGGAGCAACGAGACAGTACCTTTCAACTTTTCCTCAACAGTTAAATTCAAATCATCCATAATCCTTTCAACTGCTTCTAGCCAATACTCTGCCACGTTCGGAGCTACCCCAGACACTCCTCTAAAGATCTCGGCTCCGTTTGACTTAAGTCTTTCCGGCACTGATTTCCGAGATCCATTGCCCACATTAGCTCCTGCGACTCGCTCCAGCACTCGCAGCATAGCTAACGATACTGCATCATCTCCTCCAGTCTGATCTTGATCCTCCGCACCCACTGCTGGCGGTGACACATCATTTTCTGACCCATGACCAGACCCTACTGGTTCTGATACAGTCATTCTACCTCTTCCACGTCAACTAGAACTCATATCTAACGTTGCGATTTAATCTGATTAAAAAGTTTTATGAATTAGTAATTTTGTTTCACTGTTTATCCTGCGAACAGTTTTATGAAAAGATTTTGATAGTGGTTCTTTCGATCAATCAAAGTCTTAGTTCAAGTTCACTATTCTAATTCAGAGAATCACACATTCACATTCATATTCATCCATCTCGATAGAGACACATTCATTTATTCACATCATTCAACACACTATTATGGGCATTCTTGTCCATTCCCCACCCCAGGGGTAATTTCGTCATTTTTCCTATAAGGGTATTTTGGTAATAAATCGGGGTCAACTCAAAAATATTCACAAATCAATGGTATTTCAGAATTTACAAAACCTCGGGGGTTATCTTGAAAGTTTGTTTTCCATATCAGAGGTGTTGCAAAAATTTCAGAAATCGGGGTTATTTTGGTAATTTTGGAAGTTAGGGACATTTTCGTAAATTTTCCCACATCAGGGTATCTTGAGTTTTCACAAAAATAGGGTTTTTGGATATTTTTGCAAAGTAAGAAAATTTTATGAAAGTCAGGGGTAATGTGGTAGTTTTAGAAATCAGGGGCATTTTAGAAATTTTACCACTAGGGGTATTTAGGTAATTTTTGTAAATCGGGAGTATTTCAGAAAATATTTTATAGAATAGCTTTTCCAATTCAAAAGGGTAATTTAAGAATTTTAAAACTGAAGTTTTTATGAAAATACGGCTAATCCCTTTCGGGTTTTAGTTATCGGGTTTAGCCTGCGAATAAGTCCTCTTGGGTAGGGTGAACCGAAGCTACGCACCAAGTAAGATTCGAGTAAAGAGGAGGTGAGTCGCTAGGACTGCTTAAGTACCAAGCTCTTACCGAATCCACTCCTAGACATGCGCACAATGGCGCCTTGCAGCCACTTTACCAAGGCATTTCTTATGTCCTAAACTCCACATAAATTTCCTTAAGCCTTCTTTACCAAGCTTCCCCCCTTTAGACTTAAATTCTAAAAATTTTCCATATCATTCTCCTTCATCCTAGACTTCTAAAATCCCTTAAAACACCTCCAAACATATTTAAAGCCTACTAACACTTGAGTTATGCACCAAATGCATAACCCCTAATCTAGGATATTACACGGCGAACGTCCTCGACCCCTTGTACTCATTCTTCCGATTAGCGTTTATCTGATTAAGAATTTTATGAATCATTAATTCTTTCCACTGATTAACCACGAACAATCTTAATGAATAGTAATTTTAGGAGTAGTTCTTTCGAATCTACGATCCAGTCTCAAGTTCACATCCCCTAGTTCTAGAAACTACATACATTCCACAATCAACATACAGACAACATCCATACATCCACATTCAATACATAGGGGTATTTCCGTTATTCCACTACCCAGGGGTATTTTCGTAATTTTATCCTACAGGGGTATTTTCGTATTTTTCAAAAGTAGTGTTCCTTATTGATTTCATGAAATAAGGGTATTTTGGTAATTTTTCAATCCGGGGGTATTTCTGTAATTTTGCAATTCAATGGGTATTTCGATGATTTTTCAATCCGGGGTATTTCGGTAATTTTCCAATCTGGGGGTATTTTGGAAATTTTGAAATCAGGGGTACTTTGGTCATTTTGCAAATCAGGGGCAATTTAGTAATTTTTACAAATCAGGGATGTTTTAGTTGTTTTCACAAATCAAGGGTGTTTTCAAAATTTTACAAAACTAAGGGGGTATCTTGGAGAATTTGATTTCAAAAGGAAATAGTAATGTTCAGGTGTTTATGAGTTTTTGGTTGTTGTCGTGTGTGGGGTGAGTTTTTTTTTATTAGGGAAAATTTCGTTGACTTCGTAAATTGGGATATATTTGCAAATCATGGGTATCTTGGTATATTTTTCCAAAATAAGGGTATTTTAGCAAATTTTTTGAAAAAAATGAGGTGGTTGGTCCCTTTCGGGTTTAACTATAAGGTTTAGCCTGTCAACAAGTCCTCGTGATCAGGGTAAACGGTCACTACGCACCAGGTAAGATTCCAGTGAAGAGGAGGTGAGTCACTAGGACTGCTTAAATACTGGGCTCTTCCAATCCTAGACATGCGTATACCTGTTGCCACACCCAAGCCTTGCGACTCATTTACGGGTTTGTTTAATGAAATTAAGTCTTATGAGTTTTAGAAAGTTGTTTAAACTAGGCCTAGAGTCCATCAAGTTCCAATCTAACTAATCTACGTCCCATAAAGCCCATCAAGCCCACATATATTTCACACAATGGTTTCGAATACTTACTTGGCGGACTTGGGCCGGAGATGCAGGTGCCATGCCGAGCTAACAAACCTGTTATCATTTAAAAACATCTATGTTTCAAAAGCCCATTTTTATAAAACGTTTTGAGCCCAAAAAACTCAGAGCCGAGTTTTGAACTGGGCTCTGATACCAATTTGTAACACCCTAAACCCGGCCCAAACACTACAGTCGGATCTGGCATGTCACTAAAAAGATTTTTGTAAAAGATGTCGCAATTTCAGGAAATATTTTTCTTGTATTCGATGAAAACTTATTAACTTGATAGGTTTAAATAAGATATAAATTTCATTTTTTGTTTTATGAATTAAAGCCTAAAATCTTAATACATGCCTTAGTTTAATTAAAACTCAAGTGTCTAGCAATAATGGAGGCCCAAAATAAAACCAAAACAAAGTATAATAGTCTACTGGCCCATGGCCTTATTACAACCATATTTAAAACTCACATAAAAATAAATTTCTTAGAAATAAATAAATGAAGTAAAGTCTTTTGCGGAAGTCATTGGTTCTCTATCGCATGGCCACCTTGCTATCCTCTCCAGCCCGGTCCGATGCGCTAAGTGTCACCTGAAATTGTTAAATAATAGGGTGAGTCGTGAAACTCAGTGTGCAACCCTCGTGCACCATCAGATTGGGCCTTAGCCCACAGATCAGAATATAGCACATAACATAATAGATAACATACATAAAACCCAACCCAATCCTAGGTTTCCATCCGCTAGACACCACCCTTACCTGCCAATCACACCATTGGGGATTTCTACAATCTACCCACACCGCTACACACCATCGATGGCAGTCATGCTGCAGTTAGCTGCTCATCGTCAAAGTTGTGACAGAGTCACCAGGTTGAAATGAAAGAAGCCACCAGAAACAGAGATTGTGACAGAGTCACCAGGCTGAAATGGCCTAAGCCACCAGAACAGATCACTTCCCCTATCAATCACCCAACCCCAAGCATATATAAAACAATCGACATATATCACATCTCGTTTTAACAGAATCATTCACTGATGAATGGCAGAATTCACTAACCTGATATTTAGCCTTTACCCTTCTTGGGTTTCCAAACGTTATGTCGGGATTTCGGCATTTAACAGAGTATAGCAGATTTATTACATATATATATAAGCAATCAGTCTAATGGTGTGAGAAGTTACACACCTGATTAATGTCGATACCCTTGCTAAATCGATCTACAACTTTGCTTAAAAAGCCAGAAAAATGTGAAAATAAGACCTCCCCTACAATCGGCCAAGGGTTAATAAATACCCGAATTTACACACTAAAACTAATAGATCTTCTTACCTTGAAATCCCGAAAGTAACACGATTCGAACTATAACTTAGAGATCTATGCGATTCGCCCCACTTCAAATCCTGGAATGCCGAAAATAAAAGAAAAACAATAGATTAGTCACTAAATAGTCATTCGACTAGGGACTTTGAAAAGCCGGAGAAACATTGAAATCCCAAAATCGACACTTACCTATTGTTTCCTTTAAAATTCGGCACAAGCAGACTCCACTGAGAAAATTCAGCAACTTTAGGAGGTGTGATCTTAGTGATTTCGGCTTTTTGAAGAACAAAGAATTGGAAAAATATATGCAAGGAGTGGATAAAGAGATTCGGCCAAGAGAAAAGAGAAAAAGAATGGTGGGGTTTTGGCAATTGAGATCTAAGAAGTTTTGGTTTCTGTCAGAAAAAGAAAAGAGAAGAGAGGGTTCAAGTTTACCGAAAATAAAAGAAAAATCTTGAGAGAATTTTCAAAGAACATAATGAAGAATTCGGCACACCCCCTTAGACTATACTAAATCGATTCCTCCCCCTTACTGAGTTTGATTTTTCGGCCAACTCTAGCCTCTTGGATGAGCTCTCATCTTTTCCCTTATCTTGATCTATTATCTCCTCAAAAATAGCCTTTATCTGCTTATTATCCACATAAAATAAACATTAAAAACCCCTAGAAAATAGCCTTGTACCGTCCCCCCTATTGCTCCCTTTAAGTGCTGAAATTTAGCCCTAAAACTTGGGCTTCAAGCTGCCAAAATTTGGGCCCTCCTCATGCACTTGTGACACCACTTATAGCTCCCCTTTACTGTGCCCCTAGTTGCTGGGCCACAAGCCCAATATGTCACTTAAACTACTAAAACTTTAATTTAAGTCCCTAGAGTGTCCAAATAAATATTTATTCAAGGCCTCAGCCCAAACCTGAGCCCCATTTGCACCTCAAATCCTTAAATTAATAATTTAAGCACACATTACACAAAATGCACAAGCCCATAAATTCAGGATGTTACAATAATTATATGAATGAATTATTATGCATGTTGTATACATGATTGCATGGGTTGGGATAATTGACAAAGAGAAGTTCTGGTAGCTTTGCTACAAAATTCTGATGGCTTCGTGCCTAGTTTGATATAAGGCTTCGTGCCCAGTTTTATATAAGGCTTCGTGCCCAGTTTGATATAAGGCTTCGTGCCCATTTTGATATATGGCTTCGTGCCCAGTTTGATATGTGGCTTAATGCCCAATTTGGTGTGTTGGCGGGGTGGGTGACTAAAGCTCCCCACAGGTGTGCTGGTTGGTACAAGTGGTGTGTAGCGGATGGAAAACTTAGGTTTGGTTTTGGGAATTGCATATCACATGCATTTTAAACATGTTAAAATGTTTTGCTTGTATTGGGCTCAAGCCCAATAAATGCTTAAATGGTTTTGGCCCAGTGGATTATGGTAAGTGGGTTACACACTGAGTTCTAAGTAACTCACCCTGTTTTCTTTACCCTTCTCAAGTAATGATCAGTAATGGAGGCTTGGGCCAGGGATGACTTTGTGCAGGCCATACTACGAATGATGGTTTATATGAACTTTGAACTACTTTTAAGTATTTTTATTTAATTACTATTTCAATTGTGATGTAATAAGGCCTCTGGTATTATTTTTATGGATTTTTACTTGTGGATGGATTTTGTTTATGTTTTAGATACTTAAATGGGACTATTCTATTTTTATAAATGTTTTCTTAAATTGTCGTGCAAAAAGAGGTTTTTCTTAAATATTTTATCTCGTAAATTTTTCTGTAAAAATTCTTTTAAGAATCTTGTTTTCAAATTTCTTTTAAACTCTTTTAAACTTCTCGTAAAATTTAACCAATTAATTTCTAAGTTCCAATTTGTAAACCCTTATGTCTTAAATCATAGATTTTAAATTAACCTCGGTTTTTAATAAACTCCATTACCAAAATATTTTGAGGATCTGTTTTCTTTAATTCATTAGATGACTAGATTTATGTTCGTTTTGTGTGACATATCAAATCTGGTCTTGACGCATAGACTGGGTTTGGAGTGTTACAGTATGTGTAATAACCCATTTTCAGATAAATTAGAACAGTGCTTTCAGGACTACAAATCTGAGTTAGAAAGAAATTTTAATTTAATATTATTACATGAATTGCATTATGATAGAAATGACATATTAAAATTTCATTAAGAAAATTGTGGAAAGGACCAAATTGCATAAAATGCAAAAGTTTAATTCTAGAAGCTATAAGTATGAAATAGCAATGGAATTGAAATGTTGATGTCTCCATACAGTAATTAGACCATGAAGAAATGTTAGTAGATTTTTATGATGAACCATCCATGGAAAATTAGAATAAGAAAAAGACTAAATTGGAATGTTAAAAAATTAATGGATGATAATGAATTTAAATAGAAATATCATATTATTATTATCATCTTCTTCCATAAAATACACGGAAACAATAGGAAACAGAAAGGAAATCAAGCCAGCTTAATTGGGTAAGTAATCATGTCCCATTTTTAGTAATTCTTATATTGTCGAGATCGTAGTAACTTAATCTATCTATTTTGAGGAGTAACTTGTACAGATATAAAAGTATAGAAATTTTTCCATGGATGTAAATGCTGAAATTTTGAAATTTATGGTAGAAAATGAAAGGTTGTTGATAGATAAACAACTTTTACAAAGAGAAATTTGATGAAATTATGATTTACGGACTGAATTAGAAAATGGTCAAACCCATGGAAAATTTAAGATTTTTTTGAAATTCATGGGCTGTTATTAAAACATGTAACATTAGTTTAGACTTGGAATAAGGATTAAATTGTATGTGTAACAGCCCATTTTCAGTTAAATCAGTACAGTGGTTTTCGGACTACAAATCTGAGTCAGAAAGAAAATTTAATTTAATATTATTACATGAATTGCATTTATGATAGAAATAACATATGAAAATTTCATTAAGGAAATTGTGGAAAGGACCAAATTGCATAAAATGAAAAAGTTTAGTTCTAGAAGTTGTAAGTATCAAATAGCTATGGAATTGAAAAGTTGATGTCTCTATATGGTAATTAGACCATTAAGAAAAGTTAGAAGATTTTTATGATGAATCATCAATGGAAAATTAGAAAAAGAAAAGGACTTAATCTATCTATTTTGAGCAGTAATTTGTGAAGATATCAAAGTGTAGAAAATTTTCCATGGATGTAAATGCTGAAATTTGAAATTTATGGTAGAAAATGAAAGGTTGTTGATAGATAAACAACTTTTACAAAGAGAATTTTGATGAAATTATGATTTACGGGCTGAATTGAAAAATGGTCAAACCCATGGAAAATTTATGATCTTTTTGAAATTCATGGGCTGTTATTAAAACACGTAACAATAGGTTAGACCTAAAATAAGGATTAAATTGTATGTGTAACAACCCATTTTCAGATAAATTAGAACAGTGGTTTCAGGACTACAAATCTGAGTCAGAAACAAAATTTAATTTAATATTATTACATGAATTGCATTATATTAGAAATGACGTATGAAAATTTCACTAAGAAAATTGTGGAAAGGACCAAATTGCATAAAATGCAAAAGTTTAATTCTAGAAGCTATAAGTATGAAATAGCTATGGAATTGAAATGTTGATGTCTCTATACAGTAATTAGACCATTAAGAATAGTTAGTAGATTTTTATGATGAACCATCCATGGAAAATTAGAAAACGAAATGGACTAAATTGGAATGTTAAAAAATTAATGGATGATAATAAATTGAAATAGAAATATCATATTATGATTATCATCTTCTTCCCTAAAATACACGGAAACAATAGGAAAGAGAAAGGAAATCAAGCCAGCTTAATTGGGTAAGTAATCATGTCCCATTTTTAGTAATTTTTATATTGTCGAGATCGTAGTAACTTAATCTATCTATTTTGAGGAGTAACTTGTGAAGATATAAAAGTATAGAAATTTTTCCATGGATGTAAATGCTGAAATTTTGAAATTTATGGTAGAAAATGAAAGGTTGTTGATAGATAAACAACTTTTACAAAGAGAATTTTGATGAAATTATGATTTACGGGCTGAATTGAAAAATGGTCAAACCCATGGAAAATTTATGATCTTTTTGAAATTCATGGGCTGTTATTAAAACACGTAACAATAGGTTAGACCTAGAATAAGGATTAAATTGTATGTGTAACAACCCATTTTCAGATAAATTAGAACAGTGGTTTCAAGACTACAAATCTGAGTCAGAAACAAAATTTAATTTAATATTATTACATGAATTGCATTATATTAGAAATGACGTATGAAAATTTCACTAAGAAAATTGTGGAAAGGACCAAATTGCATAAAATGCAAAAGTTTAATTCTAGAAGCTATAAGTATGAAATAGCTATGGAATTGAAATGTTGATGTCTCTATACGGTAATTAGACCATTAAGAATAGTTAGTAGATTTTTATGATGAACCATCCATGGAAAATTAGAAAACGAAATGGACTAAATTGGAATGTTAAAAAATTAATGGATGATAATAAATTGAAATAGAAATATCATATTATGATTATCATCTTCTTCCCTAAAATACACGGAAACAATAGGAAAGAGAAAGGAAATCAAGCCAGCTTAATTGGGTAAGTAATCATGTCCCATTTTTAGTAATTTTTATATTGTCGAGATCGTAGTAACTTAATCTATCTATTTTGAGGAGTAACTTGTGAAGATATAAAAGTATAGAAATTTTTCCATGGATGTAAATGCTGAAATTTTGAAATTTATGGTAGAAAATGAAAGGTTGTTGATAGATAAACAAATTTTACAAAGAGAAATTTGAAGAAATTATGATTTACAGACTGAATTAAAAAATGGTCAAACCCATGGAAAATTTAAGATTTTTTTGAAATTCATGGGCTGTTATTAAAACATGTAACATTAGTTTAGACTTGGAATAAGGATTAAATTGTATGTGTAACAGCCCATTTTAAGTTAAATCAGTACAGTGGTTTTCGGACTACAAATCTGAGTCAGAAAGAAAATTTAATTTAATATTATTACATGAATTGCATTATGATAGAAATAACATATGAAAATTTCATTAAGGAAATTGTGGAAAGGACCAAATTGCATAAAATGCAAAAGTTTAGTTCCAGAAGTTGTAAGTATCAAATAGCTATGGAATTGAAAAGTTGATGTCTCTATATGGTAATTAGACCATTAAGAAAAATTAGAAGATTTTTATGATGAATCATCAATGGAAAATTAGAAAAAGAAAAGGACTAACTTGGAATGATAAAAAATTAATGGATGATAATAAATTTAAATAGAAAGATCATATTATTATTAATATCTTCTTCCCCAAAATACATGGAAACCCTAGGAAATAGAAAGGAAAACAGGCAAGCTTAATTGGGTAAGTAATCATGTCCCGTTTTTAGTAATTCTTATATTTTCGAGATCGTAGTAACTTAATCTATCTATTTTGAGGAGTAATTTGTAAAGATATAAAAGTATAGAAATTTTTCCATGGATGTAAATGCTGAAATTTTGAAATTTATTGTAGAAAATGAAAGGTTGTTGATAAATAAACAACTTTTACAAAGAGAATTTTGATGAAATTATGATTTAGGGACTGAATTGAAAAATGGTCAAACCCATGGAAAATTTGTGATCTTTTTGAAATTCATGGGCTGTTATTAAAACACGTAACAATAGGCTAGACTTGTAATAAGGATTAAATTGTATGTGTAACAGCCCATTTTCAGTTAAATTAGTACAGTGGTTTCGGAACTACAAATCTGAGTCAGAAGGAAAATTTAGTTTAATATTATTATATGAATTGCATTATGATAGAAATAATATTTGAAAATTTCATTATGGAAATTGTGGAAAGGACCAAATTGCATAAAATGCAAAAGGTTAGTTTTAGAAGCTATAAGTATCAAATAGCTATGGAATTGAAAAGTTGATGTCTCTATGTGGTAATTAGACCATTAAGAAAAGTTAGAAGATTTTTATGATGAATCATCAATGGAAAATTAGAAAAAGAAAAGGACTTAATCTATCTATTTTGAGCAGTAATTTGTGAAGATATCAAAGTGTAGAAAATTTTCCATGGATGTAAATGCTGAAATTTGAAATTTATGGTAGAAAATAAAAGGTTGTTGATAGATAAACAACTTTTACAAAGAGAATTTTGATGAAATTATGATTTACGGGCTGAATAGAAAAATGGTCAAACCCATGGAAAATTTATGATCTTTTTGAAATTCATGGGCTGTTATTAAAACACGTAACAATAGGTTAGACCTGGAATAAGGATTAAATTGTATGTGTAACAACCCATTTTCAATTAAATCAGTACTGTAACACCCCAAACCCGGACAAGACACCACGTCCGGATCTGGTATGTTACGGGAAAAACGGTTTTTGAGAGGTTAAATTTTTCGTTTAAAAGCCGTGAGGAACCACAGTGCATTTTTGAAGACAATTTGAGTGAACTTGTTTGAAATCAGATGGTGTATTTGAAACCCGGAGATTTTGAAATCTTAACCAGAATGGGTGGTTAAAACGAGCTCAAGCCATTTAAACCTCAACAGTTTCTTAATGTTACTTAAAACATTTTTAGACTTAGGAGAAATATAAGGTTGAATTGAAAACCATTTGTATTTGTTTAACATAAAGACTTAGTGTGATACCCGATGGTATAGTTTAAAAACACATTGCGTACTGATTTGAAATTATTATCTTTCCAAGTTTTAGCAAAATTTATACCAAGTTCCTTTGTTAAGGCATATTAGACTCAACTTAAAGCATAAACAACCTAAAACATAACTTTAAAGGCCTTTTACAAATCCAAAATAAAACCCAATTAAAAGTAAATAAACTAAAGTACCCAAAGAGTAGAGTCTGAGTAAAACTTTATTAAGCATGGCATATGCACCCCGAGTCCATCCCGGCTCCCTGTCCGCGTCTACGAGTCACCTGAAATGTCAAAGGAGAGGGTGAGTCGAGTGACTCAGTGTGTAAATCCCGCTCCCGAAGAAACAACATGCTAACACACATCATACATAGCAACATAATTAATGCAACCCGATCCTAACCATCCATATCGCCTTTTCTACCCCGTGTGGTACCAAACCACTGGTGGTGCCAAACCACTGGTGACATATAGTCACAATGTGTTACCAAAACACTGGTGTCCCAAAGACACAATATCCGTCATTGTGGTACCAAACCACTGGTGTCCCAAAGACACAACGTGCTACCAAAGCACTGGTGACCGAAGTCACAAATCTGGTGATGGGGCCAACCCATCGTTTGATACCAAATCACTAGCAGACGATCCCATACCTCAAGTGGGGCCAACCCACGGTGGTCAAACCACAGGGACAAGTCGCAATGAGGTGCCAAACCTCTGGTGTCCCAAAGACACAATGTGCTACCAAAGCACTGGTGACCGTAGTCACAAATCTGGTGATGGGGCCAACCCATCGTGTGATACCAAATCACTGGCGTCAATCCCGTATCTCACAAGTGGGGCCAACCCACGGTGGTGTTAACCACAGGGACGAGACGCTGAGGTACCAAACCTCTGGAGGTGCCAAACCTCTGGTGACCCAAAGTCACAAAGTGTGTTACCAAAACACTGGTGCTCGTCAGCACAAAATATCACTGCTCCCTCCACTCGTATCACCCATCCACATACCATACTCATGTAATCATGCATATCATACAATCATGCATATCATGCCAATATGTCTAATCTCATATCCCATGTCACATATAATCACAGTCATGGTAACATATAGATCATCATTAAACTCATAATAATAATACTGACTTACCCGAGTCCAGAATCATACCCATTAGGGTATCCTATCAATCATCACTGTTTCATTAATTATCACACAGGTTATCAATCATATTACTAAACAGAAGTGTGTTAGTTTACACACCTGGTAAATACGAGTCTAGAACCCCAACGAAAACGATCTAAATCCCCTTAACGACTAACTCCTACAATCGGCCAACATTAGGGGTTAGGCATCTAAGACCATTCGGCCAAAGACATATACACTCAAAGGGATTAATTCCAATCCTTTACCTTGAAGGTGATTTGGTTTCCTACCAAATCCGAGCCCACAGTGGTTTCTTCTTCAACAATCGGCACCCTATCAAAACAGTTAATCACAAATCACCCTTGACTTAAACGAAATCACGAATAAACCATGAACGTTATATCACCATCACTTACCGAATTGGTTAACCAAAAGGGAGAAGGCTCCACCTGATTGCTTGGAATTCCCTGATTGCCCTATCACACAATCGGTTCAATCATAAGAGACCACACCTAACCATAGTTGCCATAACCGGCTCTTAACAAGACCCACATTGATAGAGTACGAGTGAGAAAAGAAAGAGAATATTCGGCTAGCACTCACCTCACTCCAAACCCGATTGAACCCCACACACGAGAGGTCCACCCACTCCAATATTCGGCTACAGCAAATTCTTAGATAGGGGATTGATATTCGGCCAAAATGCAACAAATGATAGGAGGAAATTTCGGCAGCACAAGGGAGGGTTCGGCTACAACTAGAAAAGAAAATAGTAAGAAAAATAGATGTGGTTTAAGAGAAGCAAGAATTCGGTCAATGATTGAAGGAATATTCGGCTCAAGTGTTTCAAGAAAGGAGAGAAATGAAAAATGGAAATTCGGCTAAGAGGCCAATGTAAATTCGGCACTAGTGTTTCAAAAGGAGAGTAAAAGAATTTATGAGAGGAAGAGAGAGCTTGTTTCGGTTTACCCAAGTGAAGAAGGAAAGAAAGAAACAAGGTGTGTTCGGCTACCAAGAAGGTTGAGAGGGACAAAACAATTTCGGTAACTAGGTGTTTGCACTCTTGGCTTCAAAGAGAAAAATGAGAGAGAGACCCTTAGAGTTTCGGTTAGTTTTGACAAAAAGAGAAAATGTGGCTTACCAATTGCTTCATTGCCGAAAAACACCCAAAATGCCAAGGTACATTCGGTACTACCCAAACCCCATACCAAACCGTCCACACACCCACTTCAACACCCACAAATTCTGCCCCATCCCCCAATTCACTCACATCCACACATTCAAACATCAAGACCAAGTCTCCCTCCTACAATTGCTCTCCACCCTCCTTTTGAATGTGAAGACTTGGTCCAAGTTAGAATTTCACTAGCCTTCTACCTCTCCTCCATGCCGTCCCAAAAAGAAGTCAAAAGGAGAACTCTGCAGCTCGAACACTGGACCTCCCCCACATGTAAATGACGCCACACCAAACTCCCCCTTGTAGCGCATGCTTGCCACTAAGCTAGCTCCTTATTTGTGCAATGAAATCACAATTAGAATTCTTAAACCCCAGCTTCCTCAGCTCCCTTCACCTAACACCCAAAAACCAAAATTTTCCTACCTACTCAGGCACACTTCTAGCCTACCACTAAACCCCTAAAACACCGAAATAGCAGCACAGCACATAAAATACATGCAATACATGCAACAACAAAATAGCCCCCAACCCGGGATATTACAAGTACAGTGGTTTTGGGACTACAAATCAGAGTCAGAAACAAAATTTAATTTAATATTATTACATGAATTGCATTATGATAGAAATGACGTATGAAAATTTCACTAAGGAAATTGTGGAAAGGACCAAATTGCAAAAAATGAAAAAAGTTTAATTCTAGAAGCTATAAGTATCAAATAGCTATGGAATTGAAAAGTTGATGTCTCTATATGGTAATTAGACCATTAAGAATAGTTAGAAGATTTTTATGATGAATCATCCATGGAAAATTAGAAAAAGAAATGGACTAAATTGGAATGTTAAAAAATTAATGGATGATAATAAATTGAAATAGAAATATCATATTATTATTATTATCATCATCTTCCCCAAAATACATGGAAACCCTAGTAAAGAGAAAGGAAATCAAGCCAGCTTAATTGGGTAAGTAATCATGTCCCGTTTTTAGTAATTCTTATATTTTCGAGATCGCAGTAACTTAATATATCTATTTTGAGGAGTAACTTGTGAAGATATAAAAGTATAGAAATTTTTCCATGGATGTAAATGCTGAAATTTTGAAATTTATGGTAGAAAATGAAAGGTTGTTGATAGATAAACAAATTTTACAAAGAGAAATTTCAAGAAATTATGATTTACGGGCTGAATTAAAAAATAGTCAAACCCATGGAAAATTTATGATCTTTTTGAAATTCATAGGCTGTTATTAAAACACGTAACATTAGTTTAGACTTGGAATAAGGATTAAATTGTATGTGTAACAGCGCATTTTTATTAAATCAGTACAGTGGTTCGGGACTACAAATCTGAGTCAGAAGGAAAATTTAATTTAATATTATTACCTGAATTGCATTATGATAGAAATAACATATGAAAATTTCATTAAGGAAATTGTGGAAAGGACCAAATTGCATAAAATGAAAAAAGTTTAGTTCTGGAAGCTATAAGTATCAAATAGCTAAGATATTGAAAAGTTGATGTCTCTATATGGTAATTAGACCATTAAGAAAAGTTAGAAGATTTTTATGATGAATCATCAACGGAAAATTAGAAAAAGAAAAGGACTAACTTGGAATGATAAAAAATTAATGGACGATAATAAATTTAAATAGAAATATCATATTATTATTAATATCTTCTTCCCCAAAATACATGGAAACCCTAGGAAATAGAAAGGAAAACAGGCAAGCTTAATTGGGTAAGTAATCATGTCCCGTTTTTAGTAATTCTTATATTTTCGAGATCGTAGTAACTTAATCTATCTATTTTGAGGAGTAATTTGTAAAGATATAAAAGTATAGAAATTTTTCCATGGACGTAAATGCTGAAATTTTGAAATTTATTGTAGAAAATGAAAGGTTGTTGATAGATAAACAACTTTTACAAAGAGAATTTTGATGAAATTATGATTTAGGGACTGAATTGAAAAATGGTCAAACCCATGGAAAATTTATGATCTTTTTGAAATTCATGGGCTGTTATTAAAACACGTAACAATAGGTTAGACCTGGAATAAGGATTAAATTGTATGTGTAACAACCCATTTTCAATTAAATCAGTACAGTGGTTTTGGTACTACAAATCTGAGTCAGAAACAAAATTTAATTTAATATTATTACATGAATTGCATTATGATAGAAATGACGTATGAAAATTTCACTAAGGAAATTGTGGAAAGGACCAAATTGCAAAAAATGAAAAAGTTTAATTCTAGAAGCTATAAGTATGAAATAGCTATGGAATTGAAATGTTGATGTCTCTATACAGTAATTAGACCATTAAGAATAGTTTGTAGATTTTTATGATGAATCATCAATGGAAAATTAGAAAAAGAAATGGACTAAATTGAAATGTTAAAAAATTAATAGATGATAATAAATTGAAATAGAAATATCATATTATGATTATCATCTTCTTCCCTAAAATACACGGAAACAATAGGAAAGAGAAAGGAAATCAAGCCAGCTTAATTGGCTAAGTAATCATGTCCCGTTTTTAGTAATTCTTATATTGTCGAGATCGTAGTAACTTAATCTATCTATTTTGAGGAGTAACTTGTGAAGATAAAAAAGTATAGAAATTTTTCCATGGATGTAAATGCTGAAATTTTGAAATTTATGGTAGAAAATGAAAGGTTGTTGATAGATAAACAAATTTTACAAAGAGAAATTTGAAGAAATTATGATTTACAGACTGAATTAAAAAATGGTCAAACCCATGGAAAATTTATGATCTTTTTGAAATTCATAGGCTGTTATTAAAACACGTAACATTAGTTTAGACTTGGAATAAGGATTAAATTGTATGTGTAACAGCCCATTTTCAGTTAAATCAGTACAGTGGTTTTCGGACTACAAATCTGAGTCAGAAAGAAAATTTAATTTAATATTATTACATGAATTGCATTATGATAGAAATAACATATGAAAATTTCATTAAGGAAATTGTGGAAAGGACCAAATTGCATAAAATGCAAAAGTTTAGTTCTAGAAGTTGTAAGTATCAAATAGCTATGGAATTGAAAAGTTGATGTCTCTCTATGGTAATTAGACCATTAAGAAAAGTTAGAAGATTTTTATGATGAATCATCAATGGAAAATTAGAAAAAGAAAAGGACTAACTTGGAATGATAAAAAATTAATGGATGATAATAAATTTAAATAGAAATATCATATTATTATTAATATCTTCTTCCCCAAAATACATGGAAACCCTAGGAAATAGAAAGGAAAACAGGCAAGCTTAATTGGGTAAATAATCATGTCCCGTTTTTAGTAATTCTTATATTTTCGAGATCGTAGTAACTTAATCTATCTATTTTGAGGAGTAATTTATAAAGATATAAAAGTATAGAAATTTTTCCATGGACGTAAATGCTGAAATTTTGAAATTTATTGTAGAAAATGAAAGGTTGTTGATAGATAAACAACTTTTACAAAGAGAATTTTGATGAAATTATGATTTAGGGAATGAATTGAAAAATGGTCAAACCCATGGAAAATTTATGATCTTTTTGAAATTCATGGGCTGTTACTAAAACACGTAACAATAGGCTAGACTTGTAATAAGGATTAAATTGTATGTGTAACAGCCCATTTTCAGTTAAATTAGTACAGTGGTTTCGGAACTATAAATCTGAGTCAGAAGGAAAATTTAATTTAATATTATTATATGAATTGCATTATGATAGAAATAATATTTGAAAATTTCATTATGGAAATTGTGGAAAGGACCAAATTGCATAAAATGCAAAAGGTTAGTTTTAGAAGCTATTAGTATCAAATAGCTATGGAATTGAAAAGTTGATGTCTCTATGTGGTAATTAGACCATTAAGAAAAGTTAGAAGATTTTTATGATGAATCATCAATGGAAAATTAGAAAAAGAAAAAGGACTTAATCTATCTATTTTGAGCAGTAATTTGTGAAGATATCAAAGTGTAGAAAATTTTCCATGGATGTAAATGCTGAAATTTGAAATTTATGGTAGAAAATGAAAGGTTATTGATAGATAAACAACTTTTACAAAGAGAATTTTGATGAAATTATGATTTACGGGCTGAATTGAAAAATGGTCAAACCCATGGAAAATTTATGATCTTTTTGAAATTCATGGGCTGTTATTAAAACACGTAACAATAGGTTAGACCTGGAATAAGGATTAAATTGTATGTGTAACAACCCATTTTCAATTAAATCAGTACAGTGGTTTTGGGACTACAAATCTGAGTCAGAAATAAAATTTAATTTAATATTATTACATGAATTGCATTATGATAGAAATGACGTATGAAAATTTCACTAAGGAAATTGTGGAAAGGACCAAATTGCATAAAATGCAAAAGTTTAATTCTAGAAGCTATAAGTATGAAATAGCTATGGAATTGAAATGTTGATGTCTCTATACGGTAATTAGACCATTAAGAATAGTTAGTAGATTTTTATGATGAATCATCAATGGAAAATTAGAAAAAGTAATGGACTAAATTGGAATGTTAAAAAATTAATGGATGATAATAAATTGAAATAGAAATATCATATTATGATTATCATCTTCTTCCCTAAAATACACGGAAACAATAGGAAAGAGAAAGGAGATCAAGCCAGCTTAATTGGCTAAGTAATCATGTCCCGTTTTTAGTAATTCTTATATTGTCGAGATCGTAGTAACTTAATCTATCTATTTTGAGGAGTAACTTGTGAAGATAAAAAAGTATAGAAATTTTTCCATGGATGTAAATGCTGAAATTTTGAAATTTATGGTAGAAAATGAAAGGTTGTTGATAGATAAACAAATTTTACAAAGAGAAATTTGAAGAAATTATGATTTACAGACTGAATTAAAAAATGGTCAAACCCATGGAAAATTTATGATCTTTTTGAAATTCATGGGCTGTTATTAAAACACGTAACATTAGTTTAGACTTGGAATAAGGATTAAATTGTATGTGTAACAGCCCATTTTCAGTTAAATCAGTACAGTGGTTTTTGGACTACAAATCTGAGTCAGAAAGAAAATTTAATTTAATATTATTACATGAATTGCATTATGATAGAAATAACATATGAAAATTTCATTAAGGAAATTGTGGAAAGGACCAAATTGCATAAAATGCAAAAGTTTAGTTCTAGAAGTTGTAAGTATCAAATACTATGGAATTGAAAAGTTGATGTCTCTATATGGTAATTAGACCATTAAGAAAAGTTAGAAGATTTTTATGATGAATCATCAATGGAAAATTAGAAAAAGAAAAGGACTAACTTGGAATGATAAAAAATTAATGGATGATAATAAATTTAAATAGAAATATCATATTATTATTAATATCTTCTTCCCCAAAATACATGGAAACCCTAGGAAATAGAAAGGAAAACAGGCAAGCTTAATTGGGTAAGTAATCATGTCTCGTTTTTAGTAATTCTTATATTTTCGAGATCGTAGTAACTTAATCTATCTATTTTGAGGAGTAATTTGTAAAGATATAAAAGTATAGAAATTTTTCCATGGACGTAAATGCTGAAATTTTGAAATTTATTGTAGAAAATGAAAGGTTGTTGATAGATAAACAACTTTTACAAAGAGAATTTTGATGAAATTATAATTTAGGGACTGAATTGAAAAATGGTCAAACCCATGGAAAATTTATGATCTTTTTGAAATTCATGGGCTGTTATTAAAACACGTAACAATAGGCTAGACTTGTAATAAGGATTAAATTGTATGTGTAACAGCCCATTTTCAGTTAAATTAGTACAGTGGTTTCGGAACTACAAATCTGAGTCAGAAGGAAAATTTAATTTAATATTATTATATGAATTGCATTATGATAGAAATAACATTTGAAAATTTCATTATGGAAATTGTGGAAAGGACCAAATTGCATAAAATGCAAAAGGTTAGTTTTAGAAGCTATAAGTATCAAATAGCTATGGAATTGAAAAGTTGATGTCTCTATGTGGTAATTAGACCATTAAGAAAAGTTAGAAGATTTTTATGATGAATCATCAATGGAAAATGTAACATCCTGGAAAGGGCCTATGCATTTTCAGTCTAACTGTACGAAATGGCAAGTCTTAAGCACTATGAATAAATTTTTGATATTTTTGGAAACTCAGAAATGTATGAAAATGAAGTGGAAATGAACATTTTTGGAAACCTAGAATTGCATAGACATGAATATTTTTGGAAACTAGGAAATGTAAGGAAATGATTCAAAAATGGAAAGTGAACATTTCTGGAAACTTGGAAATGTAAGAAAATGGCAAGTTTACAGAGCCGATCGAAAATTTTAGGAAACTTGGAAATGACCTAGAAATGTCAAATTTTAAAGTTTAAAATAGGAAATTAGGGCAAGGAGGCCTTAAAAGAAAAAGTTGGAGAAATTTGACACACAAACAGGCTTGGAAAAGTGGCCTGAAGATGCCACTTAGGGCCTTTGGAAATGGCGCCACATGCAAGGGTGTAACACCCCAAACCCGGCCCAAACCATAAGACCGAATTTCGTTTGCTACAGAGAAAAGATTTTTGAAAACCATTTAAAACTTAGTCTGTAACATCCCCAAACTCGGCCCATTCACTACGGCCGAATCTGGTTATGTTAGTGGAAATATTTTTGACTTAGAATAAAATAGTAGAAATTTATTTGCTCTTGGAAACCATGTTCTTTTGAAAATATAGCCACATGTTTAATAATTCCACATTTGAATAAGTAAGTTATAAAAATATAACCATCTTCACATAGTGTTTCAATTTAAACAAACCATAATAGAGTTAATAATAAAATAATACCAAAATAATAAAATAAATCCTTATTACAACCATTATTTAAATAAAATACTTAATATTTAATATCACTAAAAACATCTCCTTTGGCATGGGCCACCATGTGTCCTCTCCGATCCCGGTCCATCTCATGAATCACCTGAAATGGTTGAGAAAATTCGGGTGAGTCCACAGACTCAGTGCATAATCATTACACATGTTTCCACACGTATGGGCTTAACCCATACCCACACAGTCCATACCAATAGATATGCAAAATGTATCCCAGCCCAATCCTAAGTCCATCCGTTACACCAACCTTAGCATACTCCCTGCCTAAGGCCGTGGCTAATCCACCGATCACAACCGAGTGATCCCACATATCCTACCTTGGCAGACCTGCTGCACATGGCCGTGGCTGAGCCACCGATCACATCGTGATCCTCAAATCCTACCTTGGCAGACTTGCTGCTCAAAGCCGTGGCAGAGCCACCGATCACGTAAGTGATCCCAACAGTAATCCGTCCACGGTGATGCACTCAGCTATCAACCACCGAGATGGGCACCTAGCCAACATCTCCCTTGATGAAGCACACAGCTAATCATCAAGCGCTAATGTAGCACGAGGCTAACATTAGACCACGTACATAATATGTACACCCCGTCCTTCCTTGATCAAAACCAATCCCCATGCACATATGTTAATGTATCATGTCAAATCAACATATAGAGTGAGTATAATCACATGCTCATTACCATATCAAACAGGCACCATAAATAATTTAATATCACAATTTACTAACCTGTTAACCGATTACCCCAAACATGGGTATCCACCACTTTAGCCTTTATTGTCGGCTACCACACATCATACACAAGTATATACATCAATACACAAATAACAGGAGAAACAGTGCGATAATTACGCACCTGATTAGCACAGTTGACTAAACCCCGAAATCACACGTGGCTCCTAAAAGTCTCAAGTCTCCAAATCTCGGTAGATCACTACTACAAATGCTGACTATACGCCTCCTAAAAAGGTTCTGCCTTCCCTACAATCGGCCAAAACTAAACAACATAATCATTCTAATCAACCTCTAAGGGTATAACCGTAATTTTACCTACCAAGGGCATTTTCATAATTTACCCACCAAGGGTATTTTCGTAATTTACAACTGTAATGGCCTTTCCGAAGGCCTAATGTCGCCACTAGCGACTCAGCTACCATTTCCGGTCGTACCGGATGATTGGGCCTAAAACTCGATTTCTGCCCATCCGGGCCCACATGCTCGTGTGGCCCCCCTAGCACAAATCTAGCCACGTATATAAGTTCCACCTAGTCTAATACTAACCAATCATACAATTTACTCATATGGGCCCACGGGCCCATTGGGCCCACTTCGGCCCATCGAGGCCCAAGCAGCCCCAACCCACGAGAATACTACTGATGGCCTCAACTATCGCGTCGAAGCCCCACACGTGCGCTCGCACGCTCGTGTGGCTACTAATGCCGTGTAACCGGCATTTCGGCATTTTGCCGCTCTACAACTAGAGTAGAGAGAGTTACACACCTGATAGGACTCTGGGGCTAATCCGCGCTCCGATCACTCTTGTGCCCAAACGCCCTCCAAGATGTGTTTACTCTCCTCCTAGGATGCTCCTTATATAGCTAGCTCTTCACCTTCATTCTTTGTGTCTTTCCGATGTGGGATCCCTTCGTCAGTAGAGTTTAAATTCAACTGAAACTCTTGCCGTCCAATCCGCAAAATAAATACTCCCTTGCTTCTCATGAGATTCGAACCTAGGCTCCCCTGGAACATAATCCATGCCGCTAACCACTTGTCCACAAGCTCCTCTTGTGTCTTAAACCATGCGCAACTAAATATAAACTATGGGCCAAATTCTAAGGTCCAAGCAAAAAGAAACCAAAATGCAAAAGCCAAGACTTGAACCTTGGACTTCCTTCCTTCCTTGTGGCGTCACCCCTTATCTCTTATGTGGCGTCACTTTGCCACTACACCGCACACTCCACTTGTGTCATTTTCCTCCATATTTTATTCTTAAGGCCTATCTGCCAACTTCCAGGGTTTTTTTCACCTAAAACCAAAATTTCCCCAAAGCCAATATTTGATCCCGGGACTTCATAGAAGCCCTCTAACCTTCCAAAATCACTTATCCAATAGGTCTAACTTGCATTTAAGCCGATCTCTTATTCTCCAAAAATTTAAACGCTACTACGCCTAAGGCCCATTGGGCTCAATTCTCCTAGGCCCAATTTTGGGACGTTACAAATCTACCCTCCTTAAAGAAATTTCGTCCTCGAAATTTCCAACTAACTAATAGTCGCACATCCTAATCTACCACACTACGCTCTTGCTGCGCACTCTGATCTTAATAAAACTAATATACTTCTAACTAGAATTTAAAACTCCTACCCATACTCAAAAACACCTAGCAATTAAAACAGACGAATATTTCATACGTTCCCAACTCTATGTCTAATGTCTTGACTTATCTGGTTTAAAAGTTTTATGCATTAGAAATTTTGTACCTCTATTTATCCACGAGCAAATTTTATGAATAGAAGTTCCGGAAGTGGTTCTTTCGATCACACAAAGTTTCATCTCAAGTTCTCTATTCTAATTCAAACATTCACATTCTTCACTAAAAACACATCCATTCAGTGGTATCTACCACACACATTCACTATTCGGACATTTCTGCCTGTTTTTACCCCAATGTATTTTCGTCATTTGTCCTACGGGGGTATTTTGGTAATAAACCGGGGTCAATTGGAAAAATCTTTACAAATTAGAGGCATTTCAAAAAAATTGTTAGAACTTAAAGGTATTTTGAAAATTTCCAAATTAAAGATGTCGCTGAAATTTCAGAAATTGGGGGTTATTTTGGTAATTCTGTAAGTCGGGGGTATTCTTGTAAACTTCCAATCTGGATATCTCAATATTTTGCAAAAATAGGATTTTCTGATATTTTGTAAAATAGGAATATTTTAGTAAAAGTCGAGGATCATATGAAAATTTAGAAACCAATGGCATGTTGGAAATTTTATCAACCAGGGGTATGATCGTAAATTTCCACAAACCAGGGTATCTTAATATTTCGAAACCTCAAGATTTTGATATTTTGTAAAGTAAAAATCATTTTATCAAATGTTGAGGGTGGTACGGTAATTTTGCAATACAGGGGCATTTTTGTAATTTTGCCACTAGGGCATTTTGGGAAATTTTGTAAATCGACAAGTGTCTTTCAAAATCAGATTTAGGGCTTTACAAATCAAAGGGGTAAGTTTGAAAAATTTTAAAACAGAAGGTTTTAAAAACAGCAAGGCTAATTCCCTTTCGGGTTTTAATAACCGGTTTAGCCCATGAACAAGTCCTCTTGGTTAAGGTGAACCGTAGCTACGCACCAGGTAGGATTCAAGTAAAGAGGAGGTGAGTCGCTAGGACTGCTTAAATACCAAGCTCTTACTGAATGACACTCCTAGACATGCGTACAGTGGTTACCACACCTTAACTCGGCGACTTACTTCACAGGTTTGTTTAATAACCTTAAGTTTTATGCATATGTTTGAGTAAACTAATCCTAGGGTCCAATAGCCTTAATATTCTAATCTACGAGCCCAATCTAAGCCCATAATAGATCACACCAACAAATCATTTTAAAAGCTAGAAGTACTTACCTGGTGGACTTCGGGTCGGAGGTACAGGTGCCATGCCAGGATAACCTGAAAACTTTTTATAAAAACCCATTTTTCAAAAAGTCCATTTTGAAAACTGTTTCGGGCCCAAAAACCCTCAAAGCTGAGTTTTGAACTTGGCTCTGATACCAATTTGTAACATCCCCAAACTCGGCCCATTCACTACGGCCGAATCTGGTTATGTTAGTGGAAATATTTTTGACTTAGAATAAAATAGTAGAAATTTATTTGCTCTTGGAAACCATGTTCTTTTGAAAATATAGCCACATGTTTAATAATTCCACATTTGAATAAGTAAGTTATAAAAATATAACCATCTTCACATAGTGTTTCAATTTAAACAAACCATAATAGAGTTAATAATAAAATAATACCAAAATAATAAAATAAATCCTTATTACAACCATTATTTAAATAAAATACTTAATATTTAATATCACTAAAAACATCTCCTTCGGCATGGGCCACCATGTGTCCTCTCCGACCCGGTCCATCTCATGAATCACCTGAAATGGTTGAGAAAATTCGGGTGAGTCCACAGACTCAGTGCATAATCATTACACATGTTTCCACACGTATGGGCTTAACCCATACCCACACAGTCCATACCAATAGATATGCAAAATGTATCCCAGCCCAATCCTAAGTCCATCCGTTACTCCAACCTTAGCAGACTCCCTGCCTAAGGCCGTGGCTAATCCACCAATCACAACCGAGTGATCCCACATATCCTACCTCAGCAGACCTGCTGCACATAGCCGTGGCTGAGCCACCGATCACATCGTGATCCTCAAATCCTACCTTGGCAGACTTGCTGCTCAAAGCCGTGGCAGAGCCACCGATCACGTAAGTGATCCCAACAGTAATCCGTCCATGGTGATGCACTCAGCTATCAACCGCCGAGATGGGCACCTAGCCAACATCTCCCTTGATGAAGCACACAGCTAATCATTAAGCGCTAATGTAGCACGAGGCTAACATTAGACCACGTACATAATATGTACACCCCGTCCTTCCTTGATCAAAACCAATCCCCATGCACATATGTTAATGTATCATGTCAAATCAACATATAGAGTGCGTATAATCACATGCTCATTACCATATCAAACAGGCACCATAAATAATTTAATATCACAATTTACTAACCTGTTAACCGATTACCCCAAACATGGGTATCCACCACTTTAGCCTTTATTGTCGGCTACCACACATCATACATAAGTATATACATCAATACACAAATAACAGGAGAAACAGTGCGATAATTACGCACCTGATTAGCACAGTTGACTAAACCCCGAAATCACACGTGGCTCCTAAAAGTCTCAAGTCTCCAAATCTCGGTAGATCACTACTACAAATGCTGACTATACGCCTCCTAAAAAGGTTATGCCTTCCCTACAATCGGCCAAAACTAAACAACATAATCATTCTAATCAACCTCTAAGGGTATAACCGTAATTTTACCTACCAAGGGCATTTTCATAATTTACCCACCAAGGGTATTTTCGTAATTTACAACTGTAATGGCCTTTCCGAAGGCCTAATGTCGCCACTAGCGACTCAGCTACCATTTCCGGTCGTACCGGATGATTGGGCCTAAAACTCGATTTCGGCCCATCCGGGCCCACATGCTCGTGTGGCCCACCTAGCACAAATCTAGCCACGTATATAAGTTCCACCTAGTCTAATACTAACCAATCATACAATTTACTCATATGGGCCCACGGGCCCATTGGGCCCACTTCGGCCCATCGAGGCCCAAGCAGCCCCAACCCACGAGAATACTACTGATGGCCTCAACTATCGCGGCAAAGCCCCACACGTGCGCTCGCACGCTCGTGTGGCTACTAATGCCGTGTAACCGGCATTTCGGCATTTTGCCGCTCTACAACTAGAGTAGAGAGAGTTACACACCTGATAGGACTCTGGGGCTAATCCGCGCTCCGATCACTCTTGTGCCCAAACGCCCTCCAAGATGTGTTTACTCTCCTCCTAGGATGCTCCTTATATAGCTAGCTCTTCACCTTCATTCTTTGTGTCTTTCTGATGTGGGATCCCTTCGTCAGTAGAGTTTAAATTCAACTGAAACTCTTGCCGTCCAATCCGCAAAATAAATACTCCCTTGCTTCTCATGAGATTCGAACCTAGGCTCCCCTGGAACATAATCCATGCCGCTAACCACTTGTCCACAAGCTCCTCTTGTGTCTTAAACCATGCGCAACTAAATATAAACTATGGGCCAAATTCTAAGGTCCAAGCAAAAAGAAACCAAAATGCAAAAGCCAAGACTTGAACCTTGGACTTCCTTCCTTCCTTGTGGCGTCACCCCTTATCTCTTATGTGGCGTCACTTTGCCACTACACCGCACACTCCACTTGTGTCATTTTCCTCCATATTTTATTCTTAAGGCCTATCTGCCAACTTTCAGGGTTTTTTTCACCTAAAACCAAAATTTCCCCAAAGCCAATATTTGATCCCGGGACTTCATAGAAGCCCTCTAACCTCCCAAAATCACTTATCCAATAGGTCTAACTTGCATTTAAGCCGATCTCTTATTCTCCAAAAATTTAAACGCTACTACGCCTAAGGCCCATTGGGCTCAATTCTCCTAGGCCCAATTTTGGGATGTTACATAGTCAAATTGCCTTTCAATTAAAATTTTATTTGTTAGAAATCACACTCAAAAGAAATTTGTTGAGTCAGGTTGTTTAAAAATTTTAGAGGTACCCGATGGTACTTTAAAACATTTTGCGTTTAATTTGAGAAAAACATGTGCATCCATTTTAACATCATCAAGTAGTTTAAACCAAACATTCAAAACACGCAGCAATAATAAAATAATTCTAGGAGGCCTTATTACAAACATAAACCCAAAAGAAAAATAGATAAAATCCAAAATTCATTTATTAAAAAGTCTCCACTGCATGGCCACCTTGAGTCCATCCGGCTCCTCACCCGCGATCTACGAATCACCTGAAAATTAAAGGAGAAGGTGAGTCACCAAGACTCAATGTGTAACTCTTCCCCGGTTTAGTGCAATAACATACACAAATCATAACCAATTAACATGCATAAGTTTAAATGCACCCAACCTAACCATCCAAACGCCTTTCTCTACCCCGTGTGGTACCAAACCACTGGTGGTGCCAAACCACTGGTGACATATAGTCACAAATGTGATACCAAATCACTGGAGATACCAAATCTCTGGTGTCCGAAGACACAATTGTGTTACCAAAACACTGGTGACCGAAGTCACAAATCAAGTGATGGGGCCAACCCATCGTGTGATACCAAATCACTGGCAGACGATCCCATATCTCAAAGTGGGGCCAACCCACTGTGGTATCAACCACAGGGACAAGTCGCTATGAGGTGCCAAACCTCTGGAGGTACCAAACCTCTGGTGACCGTAGTCACGATGTGTTACCAAAACACTGGTGTCCGTCGACACGAATATCACTGCCCCCTCCACTCATCAACCCATATCAATCAAATACATGCTTTTATAGAAATCATGCTAAAAGTTTCATTTAACATCATTTGTATATTTTATCAATGCCATAAATCAATAATACACATACCAAATGTGTCATGCTTCCCAAAAGCATCAAATAATAATCTCATAGTAATAAGGACTTACCCGAATCTTTGTTAATACCATGAAGGTATTACATCCATGTCTACATAAATCGATTAGACATAATATAACACTTAGCATATTAAAAAGTTATAAGATGTGTATGTATACACACCTGGCACCAAAAAGAGTTCTAAATCCCGAATAGACAAATCGGCCACACAAGTATTCTTGCCCCTATATTCGGCCAAAAAAGAATATTAGAACCATGGCCTATTCGGCCAAACCAAAATAATTGAGAAGGGTTCCTTGTGAACCTAAAATCTTACCCAAAAGCCTTCGAACACTAGCCAACACACTCCTAAAAGAATCGGCCTCACTTCCCTACAATCAACCATCATCATTAAGGTTTATTAGCCTTCGGATTAAACGAAAACTTAAAAGAATGATCCTTTAAAATAAACCCTTACCACCTTACCAAAAACTGATTTCTAGAGAAGTCCCGATGAAAACTATCTTACCTTCAATATTCGGCCAAAGTTGATCAAGATAGGAGAAGAAAATTCGGTATACCCAAGAGAGTGGATTCGGCTATGATTTGTTCAACACAATCAACCAAGGTTCAACTTGTATGGAAAAAGATGAAGTAAGAAAGTGAACTAATAGTTTCGGCTAAGTGCCTTTGAGAAGAGAAAAGAAAGAAATAGATAGAATATTATGGTATAGGAGATTCGGCTAAGAAAGAAAGAAGAAAATGGACAAAAGAGATAAGTGTTTCGGCAATGGTTGAAGAAAATACTCAAGTTTCGGTTTTGAGAGAATGAAAAGGAGAAATAGAAAATGAGCCAAAAAATGACCAAATGGTCAAAAAGTATTAGGCTTATCAAAAGGTGAAATTCGGCTAACAAGAAAAGAGTTTGAGAGAAAATGTTTTGCAACTTTTGCACCAAATGAAAGAAATGACCAAAAAGAATTCCTAAGCCTTACCAAGACTAGCATATTCGGCCAAATCCCCCCCTTAGCCACATTGCCGTCCAAGTTCATGGCATAAAGGCCATGATTTTGTTTCCAAAACATAATCCTTGATACTAGCCCCATGTCTCCATATTTTCCTTAATTACTTGATTCATTTCCATATGTTAACACTTGCCTTAAACCTATAGTCTACTAACCAAAAATAACAAGGTCAACCCTTACCTTAATTATCCTTGGCCGACACTTACCATACCAAAGCAAAAATAAAAGTTGTCCCAATGCTATTTAAGGGATTCAAACCTCTCCCCTCAAGCTAAACTCCATGCGCCCTTACCATCTTGCCATGCACTCAACTTATGTCACTTATTGCTACTTAAATTAACTTAAGTGCTAAGCTCACATAATCCACTTCATTAAATAAGCCAAACTAAAAATTATTCTACTAAACCGAGCTTATTCAAGACCCCTAATTAAGCCTTATAACATCACAAATAATATCACAGAAATTCAAACACAAGAAAAAAAATAATTCAATCACGAATAACCCCTATTTTAGGATGTTACAAAGGGTGTTGGGCCTGAGTTCACTTGGGAAGCAAATAAATGAGGTTTTATTTTGGCTTCCAGAAGGCTGAGGTGGACGGCACATGCTTCTAGAAAAGGAGGTGTTTTATTTTCATAAATATGTGATTAATAAGGTGATAAATAGAAGCTTTTTATTTGGATTATTTTGAAGAGATAATAAAGGATTTTTTATTTGAATTATTTTGAAGAGATAATAAAGGATTTTTATTTGGATTATTTTGAAGAGATAATAAAGGATTTTTAATTGGATTATTTTCAAGGGATAATAATGGATTTAAATTGGATTAAACCCTTTTATTTATCATATTAAAAAGATAAAGTTATCAGATAGAGGAGTGGTGGCCAAGTAAGGGACTCCTTAGCTGATAATTTTGCCTATAAAAGGAAGGAAGGAGGGCTACTCATCAGTTTGTTTCTTTCTCTGCTCTGCCGAAAATTTCCTGGCAAACTCTCTGCCGAATTTTCTTCTCCTCTTTTCTTCTTCTTTTCTCTTCTACTGTCAAGCCGAAACCTCTTTGATTCCTGTTTAAGTCTCCATAGCCGAATCTCTGTGGCTTCAATCAAGGGTGCCGTCGACTGTGGTGATAAGGTAAGAATAACGGATTCTTGTTGTTTATTCTCTTTCAACCAAGATTTGGGAACTGATTCTTTTGGTTGTCTTTTTGGCCGAATATTAAAGGAGGAATTCCGGGATTTCAGATCTAAGGATTTAAGGTAAGAAAAGCATGGTTTAGGCCAGAGGCCAATTGATTTAAGATTATTAAGTGATATGGAAATCAGATCTAACATATGTGTGTAGGGATTTCAACATCTCCATAGCCAAGGGTTACTTTTCGGGATTTGAAATCACAAGTGTTTAGCCGAATTCACAAGGGAGGAATACAAAGATCCGGCCCTTGATTCTTAAAATCAATTCAGTTACAAGGTAAGTAATACAAATCCTAGTTGTATTTGGAAAAATGGCCGAATGGTCTTTTAAATAGTAAGTGATTAACTTATGTAGGATTTGAGATCTAAATCTGTAATCGGTTCTCTTCGGGATTTTCGAGGACTTCATTAAGCGAATCAGGTGTGTACTCCACACTACTTTGTAATATGAATTATGGTTGCATGTATTAAAATATATGTTAATGAAAATATGAGCATGGCTAAGGTACCATGTTAAGGTACTAAGTACTCAGGTACGTTTCCTACTTCTACTAGGAATATGAAATATGTTATTCATAACATGAGAATATGATAAGAATGTGAACTATGGTATATTATGCATATTAATGTTTATGGGGCATATGGTTGTATATTGAAAGGGGAAGTGAAAAGTGGTGATTTAAGACCACAGTAATCTGAAAAGTGGTGACTTACGACCATAGTAATCTGAAAAGTGGTGATCTAAGACCACAGTAATCTGAAAAGTGGTTTCCTAAAACCACAGATGCGGAGCCTTAAGCCTGCAAATTGGTGTGTAGCGGAAGGAGGGTCGACTTAGTAGTCCCCACGGTGTGTTTGGCAGGTACGGGGGTGTGTAGCGGATGGACAATTAGGTTTGGGTTTGGGAATGCATCATAACTTGTATTTTATGATTGAATGTATTGTATGCCTGATTCTATTACGATTTAGTGCCACGTACACATTGAGTCTGGTTGACTCACCCCGTTGGGGAAATATTTTTTTCAGGTGATGAGCAGTAATGGACCGGGTCGGCAGGAGCTAAAGGTGGCCATGCATCGCAAGGAGAAATTTAAAGACTTGGGCTTTTATTTTACTCAGTACTTAAATTTTATTTTGGGTTTTGATTGATGTAATAAGGCCATGAGGCCCAAGTAGAATTTCTTTATTTCTGTTTACTTTGAATTATTATGTTACAATTTATTTTTGATTAAGTTAAAGAAAATTTATTTCTTTTAAAAATAAACCCTAAACTCTTTTGTCATCGTAATTAAATGATTTCTAAGTAAATAAGTGGGTTTCGATCTAAGCCCAACCCAAAACAATATTTTTCAAAAAAATTACACAAATTTTCTCTAAGTAACAAAGAACTTTGAAACCGATTTTCTTAAGGAACATACCAGATCTGGTTCAGGCTCGTGGGCCGGGTGTGGGGTGTTTCAGAAAATTAGAAAAAGAAAAGGACTTAATCTATCTATTTTGAGCAGTAATTTGTGAAGATATCAAAGTGTAGAAAATTTTCCATGGATGTAAATGCTGAAATTTGAAATTTATGGTAGAAAATGAAAGGTTGTTGATAGATAAACAACTTTTACAAAGAGAATTTTGATGAAATTATGATTTACGGACTGAATTAAAAAATGGTCAAACCCATGGAAAATTTATGATCTTTTTGAAATTCATGGGCTGTTATTAAAACATGTAACATTAGTTTAGACTTGGAATAAGGACTAAATTGTATGTGTAACAGCCCATTTTCAGTTAAATCAGTACAGTGGTTCGGGACTACAAATCTGAGTCAGAAGGAAAATTTAATTTAATATTATTACCTGAATTGCATTATGATAGAAATAACATATGACAATTTCATTTAGGAAATTGTGGAAAGGACCAAATTGCCTAAAATGAAAAAAGTTTAGTTCTGGAAGCTATAAGTATCAAATAGCTAAGGTATTGAAAAGTTGATGTCTCTATATGGTAATTAGACCATTAAGAAAAGTTAGAAGATTTTTATGATGAATCATCAATGGAAAATTAGAAAAAGAAAAGGACTAACTTGGAATGATAAAAAATTAATGGATGATAATAAATTTAAATAGAAATATCATATTATTATTAATATCTTCTTCCCCAAAATACATGGAAACCCTAGGAAATAGAAAGGAAAACAGGCAAGCTTAATTGGGTAAGTAATCATGTCCCGTTTTTAGTAATTCTTATATTTTCGAGATCGTAGTAACTTAATCTATCTATTTTGAGGAGTAATTTGTAAAGATATAAAAGTATAGAAATTTTTTCATGGACGTAAATGCTGAAATTTTGAAATTTATTGTAGAAAATGAAAGGTTGTTGATAGATAAACAACTTTTACAAAGAGAATTTTGATGAAATTATGATTTAGGGACTGAATTGAAAAATGGTCAAACCCATGGAAAATTTATGATCTTTTTGAAATTCATGGGCTGTTATTAAAACACGTAACAATAGGCTAGACTTGTAATAAGGATTAAATTGTATGTGTAACAGCCCATTTTCAGTTAAATTAGTACAGTGGTTTCGGAACTACAAATCTGAGTCAGAAGGAAAATTTAATTTAATATTATTATATGAATTGCATTATGATAGAAATAATATTTGAAAATTTCATTATGGAAATTGTGGAAAGGACCAAATTGCATAAAATGCAAATGGTTAGTTTTAGAAGCTATAAGTATCAAATAGCTATGGAATTGAAAAGATGATGTCTCTATGTGGTAATTAGACCATTAAGAAAAGTTAGAAGATTTTTATGATGAATCATCAATGGAAAATTAGAAAAAGAAAAGGACTTAATCATCTATTTTGAGCAGTAATTTGTGAAGATATCAAAGTGTAGAAAATTTTCCATGGATGTAAATGCTGAAATTTGAAATTTATGGTAGAAAATGAAAGGTTGTTGATAGATAAACAACTTTTACAAAGAGAATTTTGATGAAATTATGATTTACGGGCTGAATTGAAAAATGGTCAAACCCATGGAAAATTTATGATCTTTTTGAAATTCATGGGCTGTTATTAAAACACGTAACTATAGGTTAGACCTGGAATAAGGATTAAATTGTATGTGTAACAACCCATTTTCAATTAAATCAGTACAGTGGTTTTGGGACTACAAATCTGAGTCAGAAACAAAATCTAATTTAATATTATTACATGAATTGCATTATGATAGAAATGACGTATGAAAATTTCACTAAGGAAATTGTGGAAAGGACCAAATTGCAAAAAATGAAAAAAGTTTAATTCTAGAAGCTATAAGTATCAAATAGCTATGGAATTGAAAAGTTGATGTCTCTATATGGTAATTAGACCATTAAGAATAGTTAGAAGTTTTTTATGATGAATCATCAATGGAAAATTAGAAAAAGAAATGGACTAAATTGGAATGTTAAAAAATTAATGGATGATAATAAATTGAAATAGAAATATCATATTATTATTATCATCATCTTCCCCAAAATACATGGAAACCCTAGTAAAGAGAAAGGAAATCAAGCCAGCTTAATTGGGTAAGTAATCATGTCCCGTTTTTAGTAATTCTTATATTGTCGAGATCGTAGTAACTTAATCTATCTATTTTGAGGAGTAACTTGTGAAGATATAAAAGTATAGAAATTTTTCCATGGATGTAAATGCTGAAATTTTGAAATTTATGGTAGAAAATGAAAGGTTGTTGATAGATAAACAAATTTTACAAAGAGAAATTTGAAGAAATTATGATTTACGGGCTGAATTAAAAAACGGTCAAACCCATGGAAAATTTATGATCTTTTTGAAATTCATAGGCTGTTATTAAAACACGTAACATTAGTTTAGACTTGGAATAAGGATTAAATTGTATGTGTAACAGCGCATTTTCAGTTAAATCAGTACAGTGGTTCGGGACTACAAATCTGAGTCAGAAGGAAAATTTAATTTAATATTATTACCTGAATTGCATTATGATAGAAATAACATATGAAAATTTCATTAAGGAAATTGTGGAAAGGACCAAATTGCATAAAATGAAAAAAGTTTAGTTCTGGAAGCTATAACTATCAAATAGCTAAGGTATTGAAAAGTTGATGTCTCTATATGGTAATTAGAGCATTAAGAAAAGTTAGAAGATTTTTATGATGAATCATCAATGGAAAATTAGAAAAAAAAAAAGGACTAACTTGGAATGATAAAAAATTAATGGATGATAATAAATTTAAATAGAAATATCATAATATTATTAATATCTTCTTCCCCAAAATACATAGAAACCCTAGGAAATAGAAAGGAAAACAGGCAAGCTTAATTGGGTAAGTAATCACGTCCCGTTTTTAGTAATTCTTATATTTTCGAGATCGTAGTAACTTAATCTATCTATTTTGAGGAGTAATTTGTAAAGATATAAAAGTATAGAAATTTTTCCATGGACGTGAATGCTGAAATTTTGAAATTTATTGTAGAAAATGAAAGGTTGTTGATAGATAAACAACTTTTACAAAGAGAATTTTGATGAAATTATGATTTAGGGACTGAATTGAAAAATGGTCAAACCCATGGAAAATTTATGATCTTTTTGAAATTCATTGGCTGTTATTAAAACACGTAACAATAGGCTAGACTTGTAATAAGGATTAAATTGTATGTGTAACAGCCCATTTTCAGTTAAATTAGTACAGTGGTTTCGGAACTACAAATCTGAGTCAGAAGGAAAATTTAATTTAATATTATTATATGAATTGCATTATGATAGAAATAACATTTGAAAATTTCATTATGGAAATTGTGGAAAGGACCAAATTGCATAAAATGCAAAAGGTTTGTTTTAGAAGCTATAAGTATGAAATAGCTATGGAATTGAAAAGTTGATGTCTCTATGTGGTAATTAGACCATTAAGAAAAGTTAGAAGATTTTTATGATGAATCATCAATGGAAAATTAGAAAAAGAAAAGGACTTAATCCATCTATTTTGAGCAGTAATTTGTGAAGATATCAAAGTGTAGAAAATTTTCCATGGATGTGAATGCTGAAATTTGAAATTTATGGTAGAAAATGAAAGGTTGTTGATAGATAAACAACTTTTACAAAGAGAATTTTGATGAAATTCTGATTTACGGACTGAATTGAAAATTGGTTAAACCCATGGAAATTTTATGATTTTTTGAAATTCATGGGCTATGATTAAAACACGTAACAATCGGTTAGACTTGGAATAAGGATTAAATTGTATGTGTAATAGCCCATTTTCAGATAAATTAGAATAGTGGTTTCGGGACTACAAATCTGAGTCAGAAAGAAAATTTAATTTAATATTATTACATGGATTGCATTATGATAGAAATGACATATGAAAATTTCATTATGAAAATTGTGGAATGGACCAAATTGCATAAAATGCAAAAGTTTAATTCTAGAAGCTATAAGTAAGAAATAGCAATGGAATTGAATTGTTGATGTCTCTATAAGGTAATTAGACCATTAAGAAATGTTAGTAGATTTTTATGATGAATTATCGATGGAAAATTAGAAAAAGAAAAGGACTAAATTGGAATGTTAAAAAATTAATGGATGATAATAAATTTAAATAGAAATATCATATTATTATTATTATCATCTTCTTCCCCAAAATACACGGAAACAATAGGAAAGAGAAAGGAAATCAAGCCAGCTTAATTGGGTAAGTAATCATGTCCCATTTTTAGTAATTCTTATATTGTCGAGATCGTAGTAACTTAATCTATCTATTTTGAGGAGTAACTTGTAAAGATATAAAAGTATAGAAATTTTTCCATGGATGTAAATGCTGAAATTTTGAAATTTATGGTAGAAAATGAAAGGTTGTTGATAGATAAACAACTTTTACAAAGAGAAATTTGATGAAATTATGATTTACGGACTGAATTAAAAAATGGTCAAACCCATGGAAAATTTAAGATTTTTTTGAAATTCATGGGCTGTTATTAAAACATGTAACATTAGTTTAGACTTGGAATAAGGATTAAATTGTATGTGTAACAGCGCATTTTCCGTTAAATCAGTACAGTGGTTTCCGGACTACAAATCTGAGTCAGAAAGAAAATTTAATTTAATATTATTACATGAATTGCATCATGATAGAAATAACATATGAAAATTTCATTAAGGAAATTGTGGAAAGGACCAAATTGCATAAAATGCAAAAGTTTAGTTCTAGAAGTTGTAAGTATCAAATAGCTATGGAATTGAAAAGTTGATGTCTCTATATGGTAATTAGACCATTAAGAAAAGTTAGAAGATTTTTATGATGAATCATCAATGGAAAATTAGAAAAAGAAAAGGACTAACTTGGAATGATAAAAAATTAATGGATGATAATAAATTTAAATAGAAATATCATATTATTATTAATATCTTCTTCCCCAAAATACATGGAAACCCTAGGAAATAGAAAGGAAAACAGGCAAGCTTAATTGGGTAAGTAATCATGTCCCGTTTTTAGTAATTCTTATATTTTCAAGATCGTAGTAACTTAATCTATCTATTTTGAGGAGTAATTTGTAAAGATATAAAAGTATAGAAATTTTTCCATGGACGTAAATGCTAAAATTTTGAAATTTATTGTAGAAAATGAAAGGTTGTAACACCCCAAACCCGGCCTAAACGTTACGGCCGGATCTGGCATGTCACTTGAAAGGAATGTCTAAAACTGTGCGTTCGTTAAAAAGCTCGTATTCTTTATAGTTGTTGTGAAAAATCGAGTTTAAGTAATTTTGAATAAGAAACGGTTTATTATCATCTTAGGAAAATCCCATATTGATCATTTAATAATAAGCAGTAAACAAATCAAAAGCTAAACCAAATAAAATACCAAAAATACAGTTAAAGTGGCCCTATTACATAACAAAAATCCCAGTTACAAATAAGTTTAACTAAGAGAACGAGTTTACGAGAAAAACATTGTATGGCCACCACAAGTCTGCCTCGGCTCCCAAATCCGCGATCTAACGATAACCTGCAAAATTAACTAAGGGGGTGAGTCACCGAGACTCAGTGTGTAAATCCCCATCCAAAAGATGTTAAGCTCGTACACAAATTCATATGCAAATATGCATGTCATGCAACCCATCCAAACCTATCCATCCGAAACTCCCAGATCTACCCCGTGTGGTACCAAACCACTGGTGGTGCCAAACCACTGGTGACCCAAAGTCACTGATATCAATATAATTGTGGTGCCAAACCACTGGTGACCCAAAGTCACGAATAATCCATATGTGGGGCCAACCCACGTTGTGATACCAAATCACTGGCGACAATCCCGTTATATCAAATGTGGGGCCAACCCACTGTGGTGCTAAGCCACTGGGACGAGTCGCTATGAGGTGCCAAACCTCTGGTGACCCAAAGTCATGAACATCAATAATCCAAGTGTGGGACCAACCCACATTGTGATACCAAATCACTGGCAACAATCCCGATATCAACTGTGGGGCCAACCCACTGTGGTGTTAAACCACTGGGACGAGTCGCTATGAGGTGCCAAACCTCTGGTGACCCAAAGTCACGAAATTAACTGTGGTACCAAACCACTGGTGGTGCCAAACCACTGGTGACCCAAAGTCACGGATATCAATCTTCCCCCTCCTCTCATTATACCCATGTCCATGCCATGTTCATCAGTCATAATAATTCGTGTATGCAGTATGCCAAGTATGCAAATCATATATCAAAGATAACGCATGAAACGTATGGCCATCATAATCAGAACAACAAATACGATATAACCAAGCTAATCAACCTCTAAAGGGTATAACAGTAATTTTTACCTACCAAGGGCATTTTCGTAATTTACCTTTCAGGGGTATTTTGGTAATTTACCCACTAAGGGTATTTCAGTAATTTCGTACCTGAAATGGCCTTTCCGAAGGCCCAATGTCGCCACTAGCGACTCAGTTACCAATTCTGGTCGTACCGGACTATTGGGCCTAAAGCCCAATTCTAGCCCATTCGGGCCCACACACTCGTGTAGCCCACCTAACACAAATCTAGCCACGTATATAAGTTCCACCTAGTCTAGTTCACTATATACTATATCATCATACATTTTACTCAATTGGGCCCACGGGCCCATTGGGCCCACTTCGGCCCATCGCGGCCCAAGCAGTCCCAACCCACAAGAATACTATTGTTGGCCTCAACTATCGCGTCGAAGCCCCACACGTGCGCTCACACGCTCGTGTGGCTACTATTACCATGATCGGCACTTCGGCATTTGTCGCTCTACAACTAGAGTAGAGAGAGTTACACACCTGATAGGACTCTGGTGTTAAACCGCGCTGCGCCCACTGCTGTGCCCAAACGCCCACCAAGGTATGTTAACTCTCCCCCTGGAATGCTCTTTATATAGCTAGCTCTTCACCCTTCTTCTTTGTATCTTTCCGATGTGGGATCCCTTCGTCAGTAGAGTTTAAATTCAACTGAAACTCTTGCCGTCCAATCCGCAAAATAAATACTCCCTTGCTTCTCATGAGATTCGAACCCAGGCTCCCTTGCAACATAATCCACGCTGCTAACCACTTGCCCACAAGCTCCTCTTGTGTCTTAAACCATGCGCAACTAAATATAAATCTATAGCCAAATTCGAAGGTCCAAGTAAAAAGAAAACCAAAATGCAGACGCCAAGACTTGAACCTTGGACCTCCTTCCTTCCTTGTGGCGTCACTCCCTTGTCTCTTATGTGGCGTCACTTTGCCACTACACCACACTCTCCACTTGTGTCATTTTCCTCCACTTTTAATTCTTAAGGCCTACCTGCCAACCTCCAAGGTTTTTTCCGCCTAAAACCAAAATTTCCCTAAAGCCTAAATTTGATCCCGGGACTTCCTAGAAGCCCTCTAACCTTCCAAAATCACTTACCTAATAAGTCTAACTTACATTAATACCGTTCTCTAAAATTTTAAACGCTACTACGCCTAAGGCCCATTGGGCTCAATCCTACTAGGCCCAATTTCAGGATGTTACAAAGGTTGTTGATAGATAAACAACTTTTACAAAGAGAATTTTGATGAAATTATGATTTAGGGACTGAATTGAAAAATGGTCAAACCCATGGAAAATTTATGATCTTTTTGAAATTCATGGGCTGTTATTAAAACACGTAACAATAGGCTAGACTTGTAATAAAGATTAAATTGTATGTGTAACAGCCCATTTTCAGTTAAATTAGTACAGTGGTTTCGGAACTACAAATCTGAGTCAGAAGGAAAATTTAATTTAATATTATTATATGAATTGCATTATGATAGAAATAACATTTGAAAATTTCATTATGGAAATTGTGGAAAGGACCAAATTGCATAAAATGCAAAAGGTTTGTTTTAGAAGCTATAAGTATGAAATAGCTATGGAATTGAAAAGTTTATGTCTCTATGTGGTAATTAGACCATTAAGAAAAGTTAGAAGATTTTTATGATGAATCATCAATGGAAAATTAAAAAAAGAAAAGGACTTAATCTATCTATTTTGAGCAGTAATTTGTGAAGATATCAAAGTGTAGAAAATTTTCCATGGATGTAAATGCTGAAATTTGAAATTTATGGTAGAAAATGAAAGGTTGTTGATAGATAAACAACTTTTACAAAGAGAATTTTGATGAAATTATGATTTACGGGCTGAATTGAAAAATGGTCAAACCCATGGAAAATTTATGATCATTTTGAAATTCATGGGCTGTTATTAAAACACGTAACATTAGTTTAGACTTGGAATAAGGATTAAATTGTATGTGTAACAGCACATTTTCAGTTAAATCAGTACAGTGGTTCGGGACTACAAATCTGAGTCAGAAGGAAAATTTAATTTAATATTATTACCTGAATTGCATTATGATAGAAATAACATATGAAAATTTGATTAAGGAAATTGTGGAAAGGATCAAATTGCATAAAATGAAAAAAGTTTAGTTCTGGAAGCTATAAGTATCAAATAGCTAAGGTATTGAAAAGTAGATGTCTCTATATGGTAATTAGACCATTAAGAATAGTTAGAAGATTTTTATGATGAATCATCAATGGAAAATTAGAAAAAGAAAAGGACTAACTTGGAATGTTAAAAAATTAATGGATGATAATAAATCTAAATAGAAATATCATATTATTATTATCATCTTCTTCCGCAAAATACATGGAAACCCATGGAAAGAGAAAGGAAAAAAAGCAAGCTTAATTGGGTAAGTAATCATGTCCCGTTTTTAGTAATTCTTATATTTTCAAGATCGTAGTAACTTAATCTATCTATTTTGGGGAGTAATTTGTGAAGATATCAAAGTATAGAAATTTTTTCGATGATGTAAATGCTGAAATTTTGAAATTTGTGGTAGAAAATGAAAGGTTGTTGATAGATAAACAACTTTTACAAAGAGAATTTTGATGAAATTATGATTTACGGACTGAATTGAAAAATGGTCAAACTCATGGAAATTTTATGATTTTTTGAAATTCATGGGCTATCATTAAAACACGTAACAATCGGTTAGACTTGGAATAAGGATTAAATTGTATGTGTAATAGCCCATTTTCAGATAAGTTAGAATAGTGGTTTCGGGACTACAAATCTGAGTGAGAAAGAAAATTTAATTTAATATTATTACATGAATTGCATTATGATGGAAATGACATATGAAAATTTCATTAAGAAAATTGTGGAATGGACCAAATTGCATAAAATGCAAAAGTTTAATTCTAGAAGGTATAAGTAAGAAATAGCAATGGAATTAAATTGTTGATGTCTCTATAAGGTAATTAGACCATTAAGAAACGTTAGTAGATTTTTATGATGAATCATCGATGGAAAATTAGAAAAAGAAAAGGACTAAATTGGAATGTTAAAAAATTATTGGATGATAATAAATTTAAATAGAAATATCATATTATTATTATCATCTTCTTCCCCAAAATACATGGAAACCATAGGAAAGAGAAAGGAAATCAAGCCAGCTTAATTGGGTAAGTAATCATGTCCCATTTTTAGTAATTCTTATATTGTCGAGATCGTAGTAACTTAATCTATCTATTTTTAGGAGTAATTTGTAAAGATATAAAAGTATAGAATTTTTTCTATGGATGTAAATGCTGAAATTTTAAATTTATGGTAGAAAATGAAATGTTGTTGATAGATAAACAACTTTTACAAAGAGAAATTTGATGAAATTATGATTTACGGACTGAATTGAAAAATGGTGAAACCCATGGAAAATTTAAGATTTTTTTTGTAACATCCTGAAATTGTGGGGCTACGCATTTAATGTGTGGTTATGTTAAATGTGAGTGTTAGGGGTCCAAAATGGGCTCAGGGTTGGGCAGAGGCCTTTATCGAATTTTCTGTTTGGACACTCTAGTGGAAAGCCTGATAAGATAGGGCTTAAAAGATGTTATCTATGTTTTAAAATACAAATGGGCTTGTGGCCAGTGGCAAAGTGGCGCCACTTAAAAGCAGGGAAGTGGCGTCAACTGAGGAGGCCCAAATTCAAGTTGCATGAAGCCCAACTATTTTAATTAAAATTGGCATTAGGGTTTTATTCTCCCATTCTCTTCTTTATTTTTGGCATTTAGGGTTTTCATCTTCTCCCTTTCCCTCCTTTTTTGAATTAAAGCCGAAAACTCCCTTAAGCATTCTTTCTTTTCACATTTGTCTGCCATAGCCGAATCTGCCCTAGCCTTGCCGAAATTCTTCTTTTTCCTATACCGTTCCTATCACTTCTTTACGTTTGATATTACTCTTTTCTCTCAATCATCTCCTTCTCAAAAGCCGAAACTATATAGATCTTTTGAGATCATCTTTTCTTTTTGACCTTCTCAAAACTCGAAACTTCATAGATCTCTTGAAATTATCTTTTCTTTTTGACCTTCTCAAAAGTTGAAACTTCATAGATCTCTTGAGATCATCTTTTCCTTTTGACCTTCTCAAAAGCCGAAATTTTATAGATCGCTTGAGATCATCTTTTCTTTTTGATCTTCTCAAAAGCCGAAATCTTCTAGGAGTTGCCGAATTCTCTGTAAAGGTAGGTGCCGATTTCTTCTTATATATTCTTTTTCTCTTCTTGTTTTTAGAAGACAAAGCCGAAAGGCTAATGGATTGTTGGTTTCTTGTGTTTACGTGTTGGGCGACATTCGGGAATTGAAGTAGATCGCTTAGATCTAAAAGCCGAAATCGTTAGTCTCTGAGTCTCAATTTTCTTTCGGGATTTCAAGGTAAGGGGTTCTTTTTAGATTTCCATTAGGTTCGTTCATCGTATTTATAATCTTATCTCTATGATATGGATTAACAACCATATGTTGTGATGGTAGCAACTGATAAGGTCTTTTAATGAAATCAAATATTGATCAGGCGAAGGAGGGGATTGGATCTATTAAACCAATCCCTAAGTTTAAGAAACGAGTGGTGTCAGTAGTTCGGGATTGGCCACCGGGTTGTGGACCAGCTTTGGAAAAACACCTTAGACAGATAGCAGTCGTATTGGCTTCTGATAGTGTCGACATAGAGAGTCTCATTTTGTCTGTAATCAGGTGTGTAGATCTCTAACACACTAATTAATCTGTACTAAATATATGTTATGGGCTAAAAGCCGGAAAAAAGGCTGTATAGACAGTCGGATTACCCAAAAAGGGTAGGCAAGGGATGCCAGGTATGTAAACATAGAAACTTCTCTATGTGTATCGATGTATATGATAGATTGTGAACTTTTAGGTAGTATATTGTTTTGATTCTACATGTATGTATGCATGGGATGGGGTTAATATGATGAAGGGGAAGAGCATGTTACTAGTCACTTGGTGATCGGTGGTTAAACTACGAATTATAAAGTTAGGTCACAATAGTGATCGGCGGCTAAGCCACGTTAAATTTATTCCTGACTGTTAGGAATTGTGACATCCTGAATTTATGGGCTTATGCATTTTTGTGTAGTGTATGCTTAAAATATTAATTTAGGGATTCGAGGTGCAAATGGTGCCCAGGTTGGGGCTGAGGCTTTGATTAAATATCTTGTTTAGACACTCTAGGGGCTGAAATTAAAGTTTTAGTAGCTTAATTGACATATTGGGCTTATGGCCCAGCAACTAGGGGCACAGTAAAGGGGAGCTATAAGTGGCGTCACAAGTGCTTGAGGAGGGCCCAAATTTTGGCAGCTTGAAGCCCAAGTTTTAGGGCTAAAATTCGGCACTTGAAGAGGAGCTAGGGGGGACATGTAACACCCCAAACCCGGTCAAAACGCTACTGTAACATCCTGAAAATGGGTTTATGCATTTATGCTTAATTATATAGCATGCTTGAGAATGTTGTGAATGTGTATAATGGAATTTGTGAACTTTAGAAAATAGGTGAAAGCCTTAGAAAATTATTAGATTTTAAGTCTAAAATAGGAAGTTAAGCAAGGGGGCCTTAAGAAAATTTATAGGTGAAACATGACATACAAATAGGCTTGGAAAAAATGGCTACAAGGCACCACTTAAGGGCCTAGCATGTGACGTCAAAAGGAGGGCAGCAAGGGACGGCACTAAGGCTAAGTTTTAGGAACTTAAATCCTTTTATTTTTAAGAGACAAAAATGTGATAAAATAGGGGATAAATGATGGATTATTTCTTTTATTTTATTAATTTTAGATGAGGTGATAAGAGGAGAAAATTTGGGATTTGATAAGGAGGAGAAGAGTTGGCCGGTCAAGGGGGTCTTAGGTGACAAATTTGGCTAGGTGTGTATAGGAGGGATAGCCGAATTTCATTTAGCCAATTAGCCTCTCTTTTCGTTTATTTTTCTTTTCTTTTCTCTCCAAAGTTCTCTCCTCTTTTTCTTTTCTTGCTCTAGCCGAAACCCCTACCTAAAATAGCCATTGCCGATTCTTCCTAAAGCTCATATCTCTCTCTTTTCATCCTTGTTGAAGCCGATTACTCCATTAAATCCCAAGAGACGAAATCTTTTGATCACTAGCTAGTCTTCATAGCCGAATCTTTGAGGGGCTTCAAGCAAATGTGCTGTCGATTTCTTCAAGTAAGGGTAAGATCGAAATTCGGTTTTCATTCTTTTCTCTTAGGCTTGTCGAAAACTAAGATCTAATCTCTACTATTGTTCTTGGCCGAATTATGGAAGGGAGGTTTCGGGATTTAGTAGCTGTCGACTACAAGGAAGGCTATTTCAGGATTTAAGGTAAGCTATAAGGTGATATTCGGCCATAGGCCATTCTTTTGTGTTTTAATGTTGGAATAAATCTAACATGTGGCCATAGGGATTTCGACATCCCCCTAGTCAAGTGGTGTTTCGGGATTTGAAAATCGTAAGGTAAGTGTACTTACACATTCGGCCAAGGCCTATTTCAGTATTTAGATCTATTTCTTATTATCTCAAGAGCCGAAAACTAACCTATGAAGAGATCTAGTGCTTGGCCGAATACAAGGAGGAACATAGCAAAGATTTCGGGATTTGATTAGTAGTGAAATCGGCACCAAGGTAAGTTTTGGGTTACCATAATCCTATTGGGATTTGGTTTTATAGCCGAATGGCTTTTTACTAATTTGACTGGGGTTGGCCGAATATAGGCATTAAAGACCTAAAGCAGTAGATTGGATTTTCGGGATTTGAGTGAAAGCATTAAGCGAATCAGGTGTGTACCCCACACTATTTCTTAAATATGATTTACGGCAATGTTAATATAAATGTGTTATTAAGAATGTGAAAAGTATGGCTAAGGTACCATATAGTGGTACAAAGTACTCAGGTACGTTTTCCTATTCCTACTGGGATTATGATAAGATCTGTTAAAACACGTATGTGAATCTATAAGAATGTGAATTGAGAATATGGCATGATAATGCATGATTTTGTATGACATGGGCATTTGGGTGAATATGAAAGGGGAAGTGAATGTGGTGACTATTGTCACGATATAAGAATGTGGTGACTTCGGTCACATTATCTGAATGTGGAGACTTCGGTCACATTATCTGAATGTGGTGTCACATGACACAAAATATTATCTGGTGGCTATGCCACGAAGTTATAAGGGCGATGAGCACGTCGACTGCAGCGACTGCCTTCGGTGGTGTGTAGCTGATGGAGGGTTGACTTAGTAGTCCCCACGGTGTGCAGGTTGGTACGGGTGATGTGTAGCGGTTGGTAACTAGGCTTGGGCTTGGGAATGCATCATTAACCGTATATTTTGATATGAATGTGTATGACTTGATATGCCTGAATCTATTTGGACTTAGTGTTTTAGTACACATTGAGTCAGTTGAGTCACCCCGTTGTGGGAACATTTTTAGGTGATGATCAGTGATGGACCGGGTTGGCAGGAGTTTAGTGGTGGCCATGCTCAGCAAGGAAATTATTTATTTAGACATTTTATTTTTATTTAAGCACTTTAATTTATTTTGGGTTTGTTTTGATGTAGTAAGGCCTTAGTATGAACTTTATTTTATGCATGCATGTTAAATTACTTTATTATGTTACGAAATTTTATCAAATTAAAGTTTAAGTATATTATTAAAAAATAAACCCTAAACGTTTAGACACCTAAAAATAAATGATTTTTAATGAAACTTAAGACAAATTCGGCATGTCTTTTAACTTAAAGTTTTTGAAACTAAAAATGAAATTTTATAAAAACTTATATTTCAAAAATAAACTGGTTTCCAACTTGAGCCCAACCCAAAACGTTTTGCAGAATCACTTAAAGATTTTCAAAGAACCAACGAATTTGAACCGTTTCTAACTGAGGAACATACCAGATCTGGTAGAGGCTCGTGGGCCGGGTTTGGGGTGTTTCAGCTTGGTATCAGAGCCAAGTTTTAAACTCTCGGCCTGGGGTTTAAGGCCCAAAACGTTTTCAAAGTTAAGCCCAAAAGAATTTTATGAAAAATTTTTGTGAAATTTTTAAGCAGGTTTTTCTGGCATTGCACCTAAGTCTCCGACCCGAAGTCCACCAGGTAAGTACCCCTATCCTTTGTGTGATTTATACTATGACTTGTAGAAGGGTAGAGAATGGAACGTAGATTTGTATGATAAGTATTTGAACTCTAGGACTAGTTTACCCCAACAAGTTACATAAAATTTTAAATGCCTAATTAAACAAACCTGTGACTAAGTCGCCGAGTTAGGGTGTGGTAACCATTGTGCGCATGTCTAGGATTGGTATTCGGTGGGAGCTTGGTACTTAAGCAGTCCGCGTGACTCACCTCCTCTCCACTCGAATCCTACCTGGTGTGTAGCTTCGGTTCACCCTAACCAAGAGGACTTATTCATGGCCTAAACCCAATAACTAAAACCCGAAAGGGACTAGCCATATTTTCATAAAATCCCTAGTTTTAAAACTTTTAAATTACCCTTTTAGTTTGTAAAAAAAAAAAATTGTTTTACAAGATTTTTCTAAAATATTTCCGCTTTATGAAAATTTACTAAAATACCCCTAGTGGTAAAATTACTAAAATGCCCTTGGTTTCTAAAAATACTATACTAGCCTCAATTTCAATAAAATTTCCCTATTTTGCAAAAGTATCCATGAAACCCTAACTTGTGAAAATTCAAGGTACCCTGATTTGGAAATTTACCAAATTACCCCTGGTTTACTAAAATTACCAAAATGACCTTGCTTTCCGAAATTTTGACCATACCTGTAACACCCCAAACCCGGTCAATACACCACGACTGAATCTGGTATGTTACGGGAAAATGTTTTCGAGAGGTTTAGGTTTTTGGTTAAAAGTTGATGAAACTCTTTTGTATACTTTGTTTTTTTGTAGAAATCTTGGGCATGATTGTTTAAAAAGCAATAGTGTATTTGAAAACCCGGAAATTTTGGAAAAACTTAGTTGAATCCATAAGTAAAAGAAATTTATATCATTTAGAAATCCGAGTACTTCCTTGTTGTTGCTTAAAACATTTTGACTTAGTAAGAAAATGAATTCAAGTTTGGAAAACATTTGGGTTGTGTTCATTTTAATTGCAGCGTGATACCCGATGGTAAGTTTAAAACATTTCGCTTTGTAAGTTGAAAACCTTATCTTTCCAAGTTTTAGTCAAATTTTAACCCAATAGTTTGTTAAGGCATATTTGAGAACAATATCTAAGCACAAACATAACAAAACATAAGTTTAAAAGGCCTTTTACAATCCCAACAAAACCAAATAAAAGTAAACGTAATAAAGTACCAAGTTTTTAAAATCAGCGCAACCCCAAATTTTATTCATGGCATGAGCACCTCGAGTCCACCCCGGCTCCATGTTCGCAACTAAGTGTCACCTGAAAAGATAAGGGAGAAGGTGAGTCGCAAGACTCAGTGCATAAATCCCCCTCCCGATAATGCAACATACTAACACACATCATAACAAAGCAATATAATTAATGCACCCGATCCTAACCATCCATATCACCTTTTCTACCTCGTATGGTACCAAACCACTGGTGGTGCCAAACCACTGGTGACCCAAAGTCACGATATCCATCAATGTGGTGCCAAACCACTGGTGACCCAAAGTCACGAATAATCCATCTGTGGGGCCAACCCACGTGTGATACCAAATCACTGACGACAATCCCGTATCTCAATAGTGGGGCCAACCCACGGTGGTGTTAAACCACAGGGACGAGTCGCTATGAGGTGCCAAACCTCTAGTGTCCCAAAGACACAAGTGTGATACCAAATCACTGGTGACCGCAGTCACGAATCGAATGATGGGGCCAACCCATCGTGTGATACCAAATCACTGGCGTCAATCCCGTAATATCAACCGTGGGGCCAACCCACTGTGGTGCTAAGCCACTGGGACGAGACGCTGAGGTGCCAAACCTCTGGTGACCCAAAGTCACAATAATCAATCTGTGGTAACAAACCACTGGAGGTGCCAAACCTCTGGTGTCCCAAAGACACGGATATCATATTCCCCCTCCTCTCATATCACCCAATAACATATCATACTAATGCAAATCGTGCAAATCATGCAATCATGCTCACATGCTTAATATGGCATCTCATAATACATACACCATAAATCATGACATCATATATCACTACAGATCTCGTAATGAAACGGACTTACCCGAATCCGTACCCATACCCCATTGGGTTTTATATCAGTCAACCATACTGTTTCACTTTACACAAACAGGTTATTAAACATATTACTAAGTAAAGAGTGTGTTAGTTTACACACCTGTTAACACGCAAGTCTTAATCCCAAGGAACCTGTCTAAATCCCTCGATAACCTCGATAACCTTGTTCCTATAGTCGGCCAAATAGAAGATTAGCCACCTATACTATTCGGCCAAAACAGATAAACCAAAGGGTTAACATTAAACCCTTACCTCGCAAATGGTTTGGTTTACAACCAAAACCCGAACCAAACAATGGTTCCTTAGTCAAACGGCCACACCCTAACAAGAAAACTGTTAATCCTTTAGTGACTTGGCTTAATGAAAACTAAACGAATAGACTAAAAGAACCAACTCTTACCACCACTTACCAAACGATCAACCCAAGGTGACTGCTTCACTTGATCGCCACCAAAATCCAAAGGCCCTATAACGAAATGATTAACAAAAGATTAACTCCTTCCAACACATGCCAAAATCGACAATCAACCAAAATCGACAAGAACAAGAGAGGGAAGAAAATGGACATTCGGCCAAGCACTTACCCAACACCAACCGATTGAAAACAAACCCCCAACAAGATTAACACTCCTTTAGAATTCGGCCAAGATGAACACCACTAGGAGAGAGGGGAAATTCAGCTAACACATTAAACAAAAAGAAAAGAGGATTCGGCCAAGGTGTTTAACACACCTATGTTCGGCTTTGAGTGAAAAAAAAGAAAAAGAAGAAAGTGTGAAATGGGAATAGAGTTTCGGCAAGAGGGTATTGAGAAGAGAAAATGAAGGTTGGAGGGGCAAGATAGGATGGTTTCGTCTCAATAGCAAATGGAGAAAACAATTGGAGAAAATCGGCAAGAGCTTTGGAAAAGAAGAAAAATAAAAGATGAATAGGGGAGGGTACTTTCGGTTTTGAAGAGAAAAAGAAATGAAGAAAGTGTTTTGGAGAAAGAGTTTCGGCTATCAAGGTTTTCAAACAAAGAAAGAAGTATGGGAAGAGAGCATTCAGCCACACCAAAACAAGAGAAGCAAAGCAAATTCGGCGAGTAGGTGCTTGAACTTTCAGTTTCCAAGAGAACAAAAGAGAGAGTTTTGCTTGACACCAAAAGTGACTGAAAATGCACAAAAACCAAGTGAAATTCGGCACTACCCCACTCCCACACTTACCAAACCGGCCACTCCCCCCATCAAGCACCCAAGTTTCGGCCACCACTCTCCAACCACCCATTCAAACTAGTTTGAACTAGTCCACCTCCACAAATCACTCTCCACCCACCATTCAAAGTGGTTGACTTGGTCCAAGGCAGAGTTTGAACTGCCAACAACTTCTCCTCCTTCATGCCGCCAAAATGGAAGCAAAAATGTGGAGCTTCTGCAGCTTGAACACAGGACCTCCCCCTGCAAGTGGCATCACACACACAAGTCTCAAGTGGCGCCTATCCTGCCACTCCACTAGCTCATTCCTTGTGCTATCATTTACCAAATAAAACCTTTAAACCCCAGCTTCCTCAGCTCCTCTCACCTAAGCCCAAAACTAAAATTTTTTCCACCACTCTGGCTTACACTAGGCTTACACCTAAGCCCCAAAACATCAAGAACAACAACATAACAGGCCAAAAACATGCAAACAATGCCATAACAAAATAGCCCCTATCCCGGGATATTACAGTTCTACCCCCTTAAAATAATTTCGACCTCGAAATTACCTGATCAGAAGAGTTGAGGGTATTGCTGTCTCATCACATCCTCGGGTTCCCACGTAGCTTCTTCCACGCCATGATTCCGCCATAGTACCTTTACCAAAGGCACAGACTTTCTACGCAGAACCTTTACATCCCGATCTACAATCTGCACTGGTTCTTCTTCCATGTTCAAGTCTGGAGTTACCTCGATCTCCTCCACTGCTACCACGTGTGACGGATCTGAACGATAACGCCGAAGCATCGAAACGTGAAATACGTCGTGAATCTGACTAAGCTCTGCTGGCAACTCAAGCTGGTAAGCTACTGGTCCCACTCGTCTCAATAACTTATACGGCCTAATAAACCTCGGGCTTAACTTGCCTTTCCTTCCGAACCTCAACACTTTCTTCCATGGCGAGACCTTCAGAAAAACTTGATCCCCCACAGCAAACTTTATATCTCTCCGCTTAAGATCGGCAGAAGACTTCTGTCGGTCCGAAGCTTCCTTCAATCGAGCCTGAATCAACTTAACCTTGTCTTCGGTCTCTGCAACCAACTCGGGTCCCAACAACTGACGTTCACCTAACTCCGTCCAACAAGTAGGTGAGCGACACTTCCTACTATACAACGCCTCGTATGGTGCCATCTTGATGCTCGCTTGCTAACTATTGTTGTAGGTAAACTCAGCTAATGGCAGAAACTCCTCCCAACTACCTCTGAAGTCCAGAACACAACCTCTCAGCATATCCTCTAAGATCTGTATAACCCTTTCCGACTGCCCATCAGACTGCGGGTGAAAAGCCGTGCTGAAATCCAAACGCGTACCCAGAGCCTGATGCAATGCTTTCCAGAACCTTGACGTAAATCTGGGATCCCTATCCGAGATGATCGATACTGGCACACCGTGCAGCCTCACTATCTCTGACACATACAGCTTTGCCAACCTCTGAAGTGAGTAGTCAACCCTCACCGGAATGAAATGAGCTGATTTAGTCAGTTGATCCACAATTACCCAAACTGAATCTTTCTTGCTTGGCGTAAGTGGTAATCCACTGACGAAATCCATGGTTATCCTTTCCCACTTCCACTGAGGAATCTTCACTGGCTGAAGCAACCCTGACGGCAACTGATGTTCAGCCTTGACCTGCTGACATGTCAGACACTTCCCTACAAACTCTGTCACTTCTCTTTTCAGACCTGGCCACCAAAACTGCTTTCTGAGACCCCTATACATCTTGCTACCTCCAGGATGCATAGCATAAGGGCTGCTATGTGCGTCTTGAAGATTCTTTTGCCTCAGCTCAACATCCTTGGGCATACAAGCTTTACCTTGAAAACACAACACCCTGTCACTAGACAAACTGTAACCTTCCAAACCACTATCCTGTACCTGCAACCTCTGCGCACTCAAAACCTCATCCTCTAACTGTTTCTCCCTAACCTGCTCAACCCAAGTAGGCTTAACCTGCAACTCTGCCAGAATACTTCCGTCGTCATACAAACTCAAATGGGCAAACATCGCTCTTAAGTCCAAAACAACCTTACGGCTCAACGCGTCTGCCACCACGTTAGCCTTGCCCGGATGATACTCAATCGAACAGTCGTAGTCCTTTAGCAACTCAATCCATCTGCGCTGCCTCAAATTCAAATCCTTCTGAGTCAAAAGGTACTTCAGACTCTTATGATCTGTGTAGACTATCGATCTCTCTCCGTACAAGTAATGCCTCCAAATCTTCAAAGCAAAGACTACAGCCGCTAACTCCAAGTCATGCGTCGGATAATTGACCTCATGTGGCCTCAGCTGCCGAGATGCGTAAGCCACAACCTTACCTTCCTGCATCAGCACACAACCCAAACCCGTATGTGATGCATCGCAATATACTGTGAATTCCTTACCAGCCTCAGGTTGAATTAGAACCGGAGCCTCAGTCAAAATCTTCTTAAGCTTATCGAAACTCTCCTGTTGTTTCCCAGTCCAAACAAATGGAATCCCTTTCCTTAACAACTTGGTCATCGGCGCTGCGATCAACGAAAAACCCTCGACAAACCTTCGGTAGTATCCTGCCAAACCCAGAAAACTCTGAATCTCAGCCACTAACTTAGGCGGCTTCCAATCCAAAACTGCCTCAATCTTCCGAGGATCCACTCTAATCCCCTCAGCTGACACTACATGACCCAAGAAAGTCACTTCTCTAAGCCAGAACTCGCACTTACTAAAATTAGCATACAGCTGCTTCTTCCTCAAAATCTGCAGCACCACTCGCAAATGCACATCATGCTCTTCTTCTGTCCTTGAGTACACCAATATGTCGTCTATAACAACCACGACGAACTGATCCAAGTACTGCTGAAACACCCTATTCATCATATCCATGAATGCTGCCGGCGCGTTAGTCAACCCGAACGGCATTACCAGAAATTCGTAGTGCCCATACCGAGTACGAAACGCCGTCTTGTGGATATCCGCTTCCTTCACCTTTAACTGGTGATACCCAGATCTCAAATCAATCTTCGAGAATACCGCTGCACCCTTCAGCTGATCAAACAAGTCATCTATCCGTGGCAACGGATACTTGTTTTTAATCGTCAGCTTATTCAACTAGCGGTAGTCTATACACATCCGCATCGTCCCATCTTTCTTCTTGACAAAGAGTACTGGCACTCCCCAAGGCGAAACACTCGGCCTGATAAAACCTCGATCCAACAACTCCTGGATCTGAGCCTTAAGCTCCACTAACTCCTTTGGCGCCATCCTATACGGAGCAATAGACACTGGCTCAGTTCCGGGTAACAGATCTATCCCGAACTCTACCTCACGATCTGGTGGCAAACCCGGAAGCTCCTCTGGAAACACATCAGCAAATTCCTTAACTGTCCGAACCTTCTCTACAGCAGACTCTTTAGCCTCCAAGGCATACACATGAACCACATACGCTTCACAGCCCTTTCTGACCATCTTCTCAGCCTTCAGAGCAGATACCACATTGGATAAGTAATCTCTTCTATTACCTATCATGACCACCTCATCACTCTCAGCCGTCTTAAGAACCATGCGCTTAGCCGCGCAATCCAACCTCGCCTGGTACTTCACCAACCAGTCCATTCCAAGAATCAGATCGAACTCCCCAAACGGCAGTTCCATCAGATCGGCCACAAACACTACCCCTTGGAGTTCTAGGGGTACGTCTCTATACAGCTTACCTACCACTACAGAGTGACCTAAAGGGCTAATTACTGTCATCTGCCTAGAAGTAGTTTCAGAGTCTAAGTCCATGGTCTCTACTATACTACTAGCAACGTAAGATTGCATCGAACCCACATCAATCAAAGCAGTAAATGGAGAACCAAAGATCAAGAACGTACCGGTTATGACGCCCGGTGCGTCGCCCTCCTCTCGGCGCCTCGCTGCATACACTAACCCAGGCTGTCTTGCCTCAGAACTACCCGCACCTCTGCCCGGTGCTCCACGGCCCCGACCAGAACCATTACCTCCTCTGCCATTACCACGACCCTTCTGCGGTGGCGGTCCATTATTCCTGAACTGAGTACGGCCCTGACTCTCGGACTGAATCCTAGCCAACTTACGCGGACAGTCCCTCACACGGTGATCCAATGAGCCACACTCGAAACACCCTTTTCCACCGGTCCAGCATCCTCCCCAATGAGATTTCCCACAACGGTTACACTGCGGCGGTCCCTGATTAGCAGCAACAAACCTACCAGACTGATTCAGCCCACTCTGTCTAGCTCTTTTCTGAGAATTACCTAACGACCCAGAAGATCCAAAACTCCTCTTATGTCTGTTCCTATCCATGCCTTGCCTCACAGACTCTTTAACTCCCTCGGCTAGTTTAGCCTTCTCTACCAGGACAGCAAACTCACGCTCCTGCTGTGGAGTAATCAGCAACCTTAACTCGTCTCTCAGACCATCCTCGAAACGAACACACCTCTCGTGTTCAGTAGCCACAATGCCCCTAGCATACCGACTCAGCCTCAAGAACTCTGCCTCGTACTCTGACACAGACTTACTCCCCTGAACAAGCCTCAGAAATGCTTTCCATTGCGCGTCGATGTAGCTGGCTCCAATGTACTTTTTCTGATAAGCAGCTTTGAAATAATCCCAAGTAAGATCCTCTGCTACAGCACTGTCCCTAACCGTGAGCCACCACTGGTATGACTCATCCCGAAGAAGCGATACTATACCTTTCAGCTTCTCCTCAGCAGTCAGGTCTAAATCATCCATAACCCGCTCTGTCACCTCCAACCAATACTCAGTCGTGCTGGGAGCAACACCAGAAACACCTCGAAATACCTCAGCCCCGTTTGCCCGGAGTCGCTCAGGCACAGATTTCCTAGCTCCTGCGCCTTCACCTACCCCAGCTACCCTTTCCAAAACCCACAGCATCGCCTGCGACACTGCGTCATCCCCAGTCTGATCTTGAAACTCACCACCTCCAGCTGGTGGTGGTACCGGTATCTCATTCTCTGACCCCTGACCAGATCCTACGGGTTTAGAAACTATCATCCTACCACGACCGCGTCCACGACCACGTCCACCTCTAGCGCTCATGACTAAAATCTCTACGTATCTGATTTAGGAGTTTTATGCATCAGTACTTATTCCACTGTTTTAAAAGCAAAGTCTTATGAATATTAAAGAAGCTTTGTTTTCGCGAGTTCACCGAATCCTATCAGTTTCAGTTTCTAAAGTAATCCACTACTACTAGTCATCCAATCACATCATATCCAAAAATCACCAACAATAGTAAGGGGTACTTACCTGGGCGGATAGGTGCCGGAGACTCGGTGCCATGCCTTTTCCAACCACATATTTAAAAACAAAACTCTTAAAACAACTTTTCAAAACATTTTGGGCCACGGGCCCACAGTCGAGCCTTGGAACTTGGCTCTGATACCACAATTGTAACACCCAAACCCGGTCAATACACCACGACTGAATCTGGTATGTTACGGGAAAATGTTTTCGAGAGGTTTAGGTTTCCGGTTAAAAGTTGATGAAACTCTTTTTAATACTTTGTTTTTTTGTAGAAATCTTGGGCATGATTGTTTAAAAAGCAATAGTGTATTTGAAAACCCAGAAATTTTGGAAAAACTTAGTTGAATCCATAAGTAAAAGAAATTTATATCATTTAGAAATCCGAGTACTTCCTTGTTGTTGCTTAAAACATTTTGACTTAGTAAGAAAATGAATTCAAGTTTGGAAAACATTTGGGTTGTGTTCATTTTAATTGCAGCGTGATACCCGATGGTAAGTTTAAAACATTTCGCTTTGTAAGTTGAAAACCTTATCTTTCCAAGTTTTAGTCAAATTTTAACCCAATAGTTTGTTAAGGCATATTTGAGAACAATATCTAAGCACAAACATAACAAAACATAAGTTTAAAAGGCCTTTTACAATCCCAACAAAACCAAATAAAAGTAAACGTAATAAAGTACCAAGTTTTTAAAATCAGCGCAACCCCAAATTTTATTCATGGCATGAGCACCTCGAGTCCACCCCGGCTCCATGTCCGCAACTAAGTGTCACCTGAAAAGATAAGGGAGAAGGTGAGTCGCAAGACTCAGTGCATAAATCCCCCTCCCGATAATGCAACATACTAACACACATCATAACAAAGCAATATAATTAATGCACCCGATCCTAGCCATCCATATCACCTTTTCTACCCCGTGTGGTACCAAACCACTGGTGGTGCCAAACCACTGGTGACCCAAAGTCACGATATCCATTAATGTGGTGCCAAAGTCACGATATCCATCTGTGGGGCCAACCCACGTGTGATACCAAATCACTGGCGACAATCACGTATCTCAATAGTGGGGCCAACCCACGGTGGTGTTAAACCACAGGGACGAGTCGCTATGAGGTGCCAAACCTCTGGTGTCCCAAAGACACAAGTGTGATACCAAATCACTGGTGACCGCAGTCATGAATCGAATGATGGGGCCAACCCATCGTGTGATATCAAATCACTGGCGTCAATCCCGTAATATCAACCGTGGGGCCAACCCACTGTGGTGCTAAGCCACTGGGACGAGACGCTGAGGTGCCAAACCTCTGGTGACCCAAAGTCACAATAATCAATCTGTGGTACCAAACCACTTGAGGTACCAAACCTCTGGTGTCCCAAAGACACGAATATCATATTCCCCCTCCTTTCATATCACCCAATAACATATCATACTAATGCAAATCGTGCAAATCATGCAATCATGCTCACATGCTTAATATGGCATCTCATAATACATACACCATAAATCATGACATCATATATCACTACAGATCTCGTAATGAAACGGACTTACCCGAATCTGTACCCATACCCCATTGGGTATTATATCAGTCAACCATACTGTTTCACTTTACACAAACAGGTTATTAAACATATTACTAAGTAAAGAGTGTGTTAGTTTACACACCTGTTAACACGCAAGTCTTAATCCCAAGGAACCGGTCTAAATCCCTCGATAACCTCGATAACCTTGTTCCTATAGTCGGCCAAATAGAAGATTAGCCACCTATACTATTCGGCCAAAAACAGATAAACCAAAGGGTTAACATTAAACCCTTACCTCACAAATGGTTTGGTTTACTACCAAAACCCGAACCAAACAATGGTTCCTTAGTCAATCGGCCACACCCTAACAAGAAAACGGTTACTCCTTTAGTGACTTGGCTTAATGAAAACTAAACGAATAGACTAAAAGAACCAACTCTTACCACCACTTACCAAACGATCAACCCAAGGTGACTGCTTCACTTGATCGCCACCAAAATCCAAATGCCCTATAACGAAATGATTAACAAAAGATTAACTCCTTCCAACACATGCCAAAATCGGCACTTAATCAACCAAAATCGACAAGAACAAGAGAGGGAAGAAAATGGACATTCGGCCAAGCACTTACCCAACACCAACCGATTGAAAACAAACCCCCAACAAGATTAACACTCCTCTAGAATTCGGCCAAGATGAGCACCACTAGGAGAGAGGGGAAATTCAGCTAACACATTAAACAAAAAGAAAAGAGGATTCGGCCAAGGTGTTTAACACACCTATGTTCGGCTTTGAGTGAAAAAAAAAAGAAAAAGAAGAAAGTGTGAAATGGGAATAGAGTTTCAGCAAGAGGGTATTGAGAAGAGAAAATGAAGGTTGGAGGGGCAAGATAGGATGGTTTCGGCTCAATAGCAAATGGAGAAAACAATTGGAGAAAATCGGCTAGAGCTTTGGAAAAGAAGGAAAATAAAAGATGAATAGGGGAGGGTACTTTCGGTTTTGAAGAGAAAAAGAAATGAAGAAAGTGTTTTGGAGAAAGAGTTTCGGCTATCAAGGTTTTCAAACAAAGAAAGAAGTATGGGAAGAGAGCATTCGGCCACACCAAAACAAGAGAAGCAAAGCAAATTCGGCAAGTAGGTGCTTGAACTTTCGGTTTCCAAGAGAACAAAAGAGAGAGTTTTGCTTGAAACCAAAAGTGACCGAAAATGCACAAAAACCAAGTGAAATTCGGCACTACCCCACTCCCACACTTACCAAACCGGCCACTCCCCCATCAAGCACCCAAGATTCGGCCACCACTCTCCAACCACTCACAACCACCCATTCAAACTAGTTTGAACTAGTCCACCTCCACAAATCACTCTCCACCCACCATTCAAAGTGGTTGACTTGGTCCAAGGCAGAGTTTGAACTGCCAACAACTTCTCCTCCTCCATGCCGCCAAAATGGAAGCAAAAATGTCGAGCTTCTGCAGCTTGAACACAGGACCTCCCCCTGCAAGTGGCGTCACACACGCAAGCCTCAAGTGGCGCCTATCCTGCCACTCCACCAGCTCATTCCTTGTGCTATCATTTACCAAATAAAACCGTTAAACCCCAGCTTCCTCAGCTCCTCTCACCTAAGCCCAAAACTAAAATTTTTTCCACCACTCTGGCTTACACTAGGCTTACACCTAAACCCCAAAACATCAAGAACAACAACATAACAGGCCAAAAACATGCAAACAATGCCATAACAAAATAGCCCCTATCCTGGGATATTACAATACCTTTGATTTGGAAAATCTTTCTTCCAAGATACCCATGAGTTTGGAAAATTTTGAAATGACTTTTGTAATTTTCAAATTGACCCCGATTTAATTACCAAAATACCCCTGTAGGACAAATGACGAAAATACCCCTGGGATAGGAACGGACAGAAATGTCCGAAGAGTGAATGTGTATGGGAGGTATTATGGAATGGATGTGCTTTTCTGTGAATTAGGATAGAAAACTTGAAATTTTGAATGATCGAAAGAACCCCTATTAAGCTCCTTTCATAAAACTCTTCACGAATAATTAGTGGAATAAAAGCTAATTCATAAAATTTCTTAATCAGATTAAAGCGCGAACGTAGATATGAGCTCTAGGGGACGTGGTCGTAATGTGCGCGGACGCGGTAGAGGCAGAATGGCTGTGTCGAAACCCGTTAGATCGGGTCAAGGGTCTGACAATGAGGTACCACCACCAGCTGTTGGTGTCGAGCAGCAAGCTCAGACGGGGGATGATGTTGTATCGCAGGCTGTGCTGCGAGTTCTTGAGATGGTGGCTGGAGCAGTTGGAAATATGGGAGCTCAGAAATCTATACTCGAGCGACTCCGAGCCAATGGGGCTGAAGTGTTCCGTGAAGTATCTGGTGTGGCACCCAGTACAGCTGAATATTGGTTGGAGGCAACAGAACAAATTATGGATGAGTTTGATCTGACCCCTGAGGAGAAAGTGAAAGGAATGGTGGCGCTGCTACGTATGAAGCGTATCAATGGTGGCTCACAGTTCGGGATGGTGCCACAGCTGAGGATTTGACGTGGGAATATGTTAAGGCGGTATATCAGAAGAAGTATGTTGGAACCAGATATACTGATGCGCAGAGGAAGGCTTTTCTGGGGCTGGTTCAAGGGAACAAGTCCGTGGCAGAGTACGAAGCTGAATTTCTGAGGTTGAGCCAGCATGCTCGAGGAGTAGTGGCTTCGGAGCATGAGCGATGTGTCCGATTTGAGGACGGACTAAGGGATGACTTAAGGTTGTTGATAGCCCCACATCAGGAGCGGGAGTTTTCTGCATTGGTAGAGAAAGCTAAGGTAGCGGAAAGGATTAAGGACTCTGTAAGGCAGCACTCTGATCGGAGTAAGCATAAAAGAGGATTTGGGCCGTCAGGCTTAGTTGGGAATGTTCAGAAAAGGCCTAGAGTTGAAGGGCCGCGAGGTCAGCAAGCTGGTACTGGAGGACAATATTGTATTTGTGATCAGTGTGGGAAGAAACACTTAGGGGAATGTTGGAAAAAGACAGGAGGATGCTTCAAGTGTGGGTCAAAGGACCATATGATTAAGGATTGCCCTATGAGGCCGGATGGGAATAGACCAGTAGCTCAGAATGTTAATCAGGCTGGTAGAGGTGGACAGCAGCCTCAGCGAGGTCGTGGTCCGAATGGCAGAGGTAATGGTGCTGGAAGAGGACGTGGAACACCTGGCAGAGGTGCTGGTAATGCAGAGGCAAGACAGCCGGGCTTGGTTTATGCAGTTCGCCGTAGGGAAGATGGAGACGCACCGGATGTCATAACCGGTACGTTCCTTATTTGTGGCAAGCCTTACTTTGCTGTGATTGATGTGGGCTCAACCCATTCGTATGTTGCATGTAGAGTAGTGGAAACTCTAGACATAGCCTCTGAACTTTCTGATAGGGAGATGACTGTAGTAAGCCCACTAGGTCAAACTGTAGTAGTGAATAAGATATTTCGGAAAGTGCCTCTAGAAATTCAGGGTGCAGTATTTTTTGCCGACTTGATGGAACTTCCTTTCGGAGAGTTCGATCTCATACTTGGAATAGACTGGCTGGTAGAGCATCGAGCCATACTGGATTGTGCGGCTAAGCGAATGGAGTTGAGGACTCCAGAGGATAAGGAAGTTGTTATGATCGGAGAAAGAAGAAACTACTTGTCTAACGTAGTTTCTGCTTTAAAGGCTGATAAGATGGTCCGGAAAGGGTGCAAGGCATTTCTGGCCTTTGTTAGTGCGTTGGATATGAAGGAAGAAGGTGCTAGTGGAGTTCGAACTGTAAGGGACTTTGAAGATGTTTTTCCGGAGGAATTACCTGGAATACCCCCGTATAGGGAGTTGGAGTTTGGAATTGATCTGCTGCATGGAACAGCTCCTGTGTCAATTGCTCCGTACAGAATGGCGCCCAAGGAGTTGGTTGAGCTTAAGGCTCAAATCCAAGAGTTGCTTGATCGTGGGTTTATCCGACCCAGTGTGTCTCCATGGGGAGCACCGGTCTTGTTCGTGAAGAAGAAGGACGGAACTATGCGTATGTGCATAGATTATCATTAGTTGAATAAGCTGACTATCAAGAACAAGTATCCTTTGCCGAGGATTGACGACTTGTTCGATCAGCTGAAGGGAGAAGCGGTTTTCTCAAAGATCGATCTAAGGTCTGGATATCATCAACTTAAGGTGAAGGAAGGGGTTATTCATAAGACGGCTTTCCGAACAAGGTATGGGCACTTTGAGTTTGTTGTAATGCCGTTTGGATTGATGAACGCCCCAGCTGCGTTCATGGATATGATGAAACGAGTTTTTCAACCCTACTTGGATAGGTTCGTCGTGGTGTTTATCGACGATATCCTAGTGTACTCCAAGTCTGAAGAGGAGCATGATGAGCATCTCCGGATTGTATTGCAGGTGTTGAGAGAGAAGAAGCTCTATGCCAAATTCAGCAAGTGTAAATTTTGGCTTAAGGAAGTTGCGTTCTTAGGACATGTAGTGTTTGCAGAAGGAATAAGGGTGGATCCTAGAAAGATTGAGGCAGTGTTGGATTGGAAACCACCTAAGTCTGTGGCTGAGGTTCGTAGTTTCTTGGGTTTGGCAGGCTACTACAGAAGGTTCGTGGAAGGATTCTCATCGATAGCCGCGCCTTTGACCAAGTTATTAAGGAAGGAAGTGCCTGTTGTATGGACAGAAAAGCAACAAGAGAGCTTTGAGAAGCTCAAGAGGGTCTTGACTGAAGCTCCGGTTTTGATTCAGCCTGAGGCAGGAAAGGATTTTGTGGTGTATTGTGATGCTTCTCATACCGGATTAGGGTGTAATCTGATGCAAGGGAAAGTAGTCGCTTATGCGTCTCGGCAATTAAGGCCACATGAGGTTAACTACCCAACTCACGATTTGGAATTGGCGACAGTGGTCTTTGCTCTTAAGGTGTGGAGGCACTATCTTTATGGAGAAAAGTCAGTGATCTACACGGACCACAAGAGTCTTAAGTATTTGTTGACTCAGAAGGAGTTGAACCTGAGACAGCGAAGGTGGGTGGAATTACTGAAGGACTATGACTGTTCGATAGAGTATCACCCGGGTAAAGCGAATGTGGTCACAGATGCCCTCAGTCGGAAGGTTGTATCGGATCTGAGGGTGATGTTTGCACATCTGAGCTTGTATGATGACGGAAGTCTGCTGGCAGAATTGCAAGTTAGGCCGACATGGTTGAATGAAGTGAAGGAAGGACAGTTGGTTGATGAGGAACTGAGTGCTAAGCTACGGCAAGTGCAAAGTGGAGAGCTGGAGGATTATGGCATTGGTGACGAGGGAGTATTGTGTTTCAAGGGTAAGGTCTGTATGCCTAAGGATCAGGAGTTAAGACAGAGAATTCTTCAGGAATCGCATAGTAGCCTTTATGCTATGCATCCTGGAGGGAGTAAGTTGTACAGAGACTTAAGAGAACAGTTTTGGTGGCCTGGTCTTAAGAAAGAAGTTACTGAATTTGTAGGCAAGTGCTTGACGTGTCAGCAAGTTAAGGCTGAACACCAAGTTCCGTCAGGACTACTTCAACCGATAATGATTCCGCAGTGGAAGTGGGAAAGAATCACCATGGACTTCGTTAGTGTAACAGCCCAATTTTGACCCTAATCGGAACGGTGGTTTCGGGACCACGAATCCGAGCCTGTGAGATATTATAATATTATGTCTTGTATTTGTTATGTGTGCTTTTAGTGGGTGTAAAAATCTCGTAGAAAATTTCAGCTATCTAAGTGTTTAATTTGCTAAGAAGGCTTAAATTGCAAGAAGGATTAATGTAGTGGGCATTAATGAAAAGGGGGCTAAATGAATTGTTCATAAAACATGGGAATTTGCATGTCAAATTCCCCACATTTGAACAAGGTGGACGGCAAGCATGCATATATGCTCTCTATTTTATTTTTTTTATGAAACTTAGGCATTATTATATTAAAGCATGCTAGGAAAATATGTTTTTAATTTATACATATTTTGATTTTTGAAAAAGCATGCTATGATTTTTGTTAAAATAACAAAAAGAAAAAGAAAATTCTCTCCTCTTTCATTCATCCTTGCCGATTCCTACTTGGAAGAGAAGGGAAGAGCTTCATCCCCCTATTCGGCCTTGCATGCACTAGGATAGGTAAGAGTTTGATCTTGATTTTGAAAACTCACCTTGATATGGCTTAAATTCTTAATCTTTTCTTTTGAAACAATCAAAAAAACTTTGTTAATATGGGTAGAAGGAGATTCGGCCATGGGTGCTAATGTTGTAGCTTCTTGAGTTGATAAGTTAGATGGTATGAAAAGAAATGGCATAAAATGGGTGAGAAGATTATGTTGTTTGGCTTGAAAGTACCCTACTAGTTGGCCGAATGTGAGACCACCAATCTTGAATCCTTTTTCCTTTGTGTTAATGTTCGGCTATACTTATATTGTATAGTGATTAGACATGGATGAATGGTTTTGCATGGTTGTGTTGGTAGTCCTACATACTATCGAGTTCTTGTGCAAAAATTTGAGAGCTAAGCTCTCCTTAGATTCGGCCATGACTTAGTTCTAAGGCCTTTTCATGTGTGATGAAAGCATGTTGTCTATGGTTGGTTACATTGTTTGATAGATAGAAAAGAAAAGAAATGGTGGATACCTTAGCTTGATTTAATAAGTCTTATGAATGTAGTAATTATTTGCTTAGGATGCTAATAAAGGAATCATGTTAAATTTGGGTTTAAACAAGCTAATATTCGGCTGGAATTAGGATGAATAAGTTGTGGTTATCTAGCTTGTTTCTTGGTTGTATATTGAAGAAAAATGCAAGGGTATGGAAGTAGTACATTCGGCCATAATAGAAAAAGAATTTGAGCTAATGTGTTTGATTATATATGTGAAATTATATAAGTTAAGGTACGGCTAGATAAGAAGGTAAGTTGTAAGTTAAAACACATCAAGGAAATTGTCGCCAAAGTGTTCCCTAATAAATTGAATGCACTTGAACAAAGTAGGGGATGTATGCCGAATGCACATCGTTATGTCTTGAAATCATGTATTTTATGATTTTGCTCTCAAATTGAATGGAAGTGTAGTTAATTGGTTAAAATTGAATCAAATTAGATCGGGAACAAAAAGAGAAAGATCAAGATCGAGGAAAGACAAAGATTATCGAGTAGCCGATTTGCACGGCTTATCGACAACTGAGGTAAGTCCCTTGGTTAAATTATGCCAAAGAGTAAATTATGGTTATCTTGATTTTTAAAAATTAATGAATGTTAGTATTCAAATGCATCATGGCCGAATGTATAGTTACATGTTGATTGATGATTCATGTTGAGAATATGATGGCAATTGTTGGGACTAATGCAATGGTAATAAAGGTATATGATTCGATATGTATAGTAAACATGTGAAAAGCATGTAAAGAGATATTGACATTCGGGCCTCGAGCCTAGCAGGCTTCGTGCCAGTGTTATCTATCGGGCTTTTATGCCTAGCAGGCCGCGTGCCGGTGTTATTTATCGGGCTTTTATGCCTAGCAGGCCTCGTGCCGGTGATATCTATCGGGCTTTACGCCTAGCAGGCCTTGCGCCGGTGTTACTTTTCAGGCTTCTACGCCTAGCAGGCTTGATGCCGGTGATGAAATTTACCTAAGAGGAGTTTAATCATTGTCAAGACAATTTAGAATTAAATTGTCAAGAAAATGGTTCGGGTAAGTATGTGAGGTATGTTATGTTAAATATTACTTGTGCCAAATGGTTATTGATGAATGCAATTTGACGGAAGTCGAGCATAGAACATGCTATTATGGGACAATTGATTTGCATGTATAACTGCTATGAAAGTAGGTTTCGAATTATTAATATTTGGCCTCGTGTAAACTATGTACTTAGTTGTTTACGTAGAATGTCATATGTGGACTATTTTATCTTCATAAATAATTAAATGCTTTAATTTAAATGTGTTGGGACTTACTAAGCTAGTAAGCTTACTCGTTTGAGATGTTTCCTCTGTTTTATAGATTAGGAGCAAGCCACAAGCTCACCGGGATCGTTGGGAAGTCGCTCACACTATCAACCTACCTTTTTGGGGTACTCCTTCATTTTGGGTTGGTTTTAAACGAAGGCATGTATAGGATAGGCTTGGATTTGTTTAAGGAAGTTTCACGGTTCACATGTAAACCCTAAAAGAATGGCCATGCGAATATGGCTAAATTTCTAATTAAGTACGTTGTGGTGTCGTTGATGTGTACGTTGGTTCTTTATGGCAAGGTTTATGCTTTCTAAATCAAAGTTTAATCATTTTGTCAAGGAAATGTTTTTATATATATATACGGAATGAATCCTTGAATTAGGAATGTAGGTAGGTTTGGTTAGAAGCTAGACCTTCATAAATTGCGATAAAACGACTTGTAGTAACAGCAGCGATATGAGTTAGAAAAATCACCAAAAATAGAGTATATTGAATTTGGAGATGAGTGAGTTATGAAATTGAACCTGATTTCGTCTATTTTTATATGGAAGAAACAGAGTAAGCAAAAGATTTTTACATTATGAGATAATTCAGTTTTAGTGAGACCTACTCTGAATGCATTCGCGAGTCACTGTTCTGTTTTGGAAAAATTGTCAAAAATTGTAAAAAAATAATTAGGAAGCATGGGTTATATGGGTAGAACCCTTATTGAGTCTATTTTTCATTGGTATAAACTAGAACAGTATATGAAAATTGTGCAATGAGATAACTGCAGTTTTATAGGGATAGGTCAGAACTGTCCAGCAGTGTAATAAGGGTATCTTTGATGAATAAACTGTACTAATTGGCCAGATGAAAAATTCTAAAAAAATTATGGTGAATAGATATATGAGTCTACTTTCAAGGAAAATTTACGGATCTGAATTTCGAACTCTATAACTCGAGTTATTGCCGAATTAGTCGGCACAACGCAGCTTGACAGCTTTAAGATTTTCATGTTCTGAACTAGTAGTCAAGTCTAGTAATGCCTCTTGCTCAACTCCGGCGACGGTACCGGGTACGGGGTGTTACAGTTAGTGGGTTTCCCCTTACGCCTACTAAGAAGGACTCGGTATGGGTGATAGTAGATAGGTTGATGAAGTTCGCGCATTTCATCCCAGTAAGAGTTGACTATTCTCTACAAAAGTTGGCGAAGTTATATGTGGCGGAGATTGTAAGGTTACATGGAGTTCCACTATCGATTATTTCGGATAGAGACCCAAGGTTTACTTCGCGGTTTTGGAAAGCTCTACATCAGGCTTTAGGTACTAAATTGGATTTCACTACGACTTTTCATCCACAGTCAGATGGGCAATCTGAACGAGTAATCCAAGTGTTGGAGGATATGTTTAGAGGCTGTGTGATAGATTTCAGAGGAAGTTGGGAAGAGTATTTGCCATTAGCGGAATTTGCGTACAACAATAGCTATCAAGCTAGTATTCGAATGGCACCGTATGAAGCACTGTATGGGCGGAAGTGTCGCACTCCTACGTGTTGGACAGAATTAGGAGAACGTCGAGTTTTGGGTCCAGTGTTAGTGGCAGAATCCGAGGAAAAGTTGAGATAATTCGGGCACGGTTGAAGGAAGCATCTGATAGACAAAAGTCGTATGCAGATCTCAAACGGAAGGAAATAGAATTTGATGTGAGAGATCAAGTGTTCCTTAAAGTGTCGCCTTGGAAGAAGGTAATGAGATTTGGTCGCAAAGCCCAAGGTTTATAGGACCTTATAAGGTTTTGAAGCGAATTGGACCAGTGGCATATCAGTTGGAGTTGCCACCGGAGTTGAAGCAGATGCACGACGTATTCCATGTGTCCATGCTACGTCGATATCGATCGGATCCATCTTATGTAGTACCGGTTGAAGAGGTGGAGCTAAGGCCAGATTTATCCTACGAGGAAGAGCCGATTCAGATTCTAGAACGAGATGTGAAAGTGTTACGGAGGAAGTCAGTTCCTCTAGTCAAAGTGTTATGGAGAAATCATGGATCGGAAGAAGCGATGCGACAGCATTACCCTCACTTATTTCAGCCAGGTAATTTCGAGGACGAAATTATTTTAAGGGGGTAGAACTGTGACATCCTGAAAATGGGTTTATGCATTTATGCTTAATTATATAGCATGCTTGAGTATGTTGTGAATATGTATAATGGAATTTGTGAACTTTAGAAAATAGGTGAAAGCCTTAGAAAATTATTAGATTTTAAGTCTAAAATAGGAAGCTAAGCAAGGGGGCCTTAAGAAAATTTATAGGTGAAACATGACATACAAATAGGCTTGGAAAAAATGGCTACAAGGCACCACTTAAGGGCCTAGCATGTGACGTCACATACATGTGCAAATGGGCCAGGGTTCGAGTTGCGTGGGAAGCAAAATTTTGAGGTTTTAATTTTTGCTTGTTGACGTCAAAAGGAGGGCAGCAAGGGATGGCACTAAGGCTAAGTTTTAGGAACTTAAATCCTTTTATTTTTAAGAGATAAAAAGGTGATAAAATAGGGGATAAATGATGGATTATTTCTTTTATTTTATTAATTTTAGATGAGGTGATAAGAGGAGAAAGTTTGGGATTTGATAAGGAGGAGAAGAGTTGGCCGGTCAAGGGGGTCTTAGGTGACAAATTTGGCTAGGTGTGTATAGGAGGGATAGCCGAATTTCATTTAGCCAATTAGCCTCTCTTTTCGTTTATTTTTCTTTTCTTTTCTCTCCAAAGTTCTCTCCTCTTTTTCTTTTCTTGCTCTAGCCGAAACCCCTCCCTAAAATAGCCATTGTCGATTCTTCCTAAAGCTCATATCTCTCTCTTTTCATCCTTGTTGAAGCCGATTACTCCATTAAATCCCAAGAGACGGAATCTTTTGATCACTAGCTAGTCTTCATAGCCGAATCTTTGAGGGGCTTCAAGCAAAGGTGCTGTCAATTTCTTCAAGTAAGGGTAAGATCCAAATTCGGTTTTCATTCTTTTCTCTTAGGCTTGTCGAAAACTAAGATCTAATCTCTACTATTGTTCTTGGCCGAATTATGGAAGGGAGGTTTCGGGATTTAGTAGCTGTCGACTACAAAGAAGGCTATTTCGGGATTTAAGGTAAGCTATAAGGTGATATTCGGCCATAGGCCATTCTTTTGTGTTTTAATGTTGGAATAAATCTAACATGTGGCCATAGGGATTTCGACATCCCCCTAGTCAAGTGGTGTTTCGGGATTTGAAAATCGTAAGGTAAGTGTACTTACACATTCGGCCAAGGCCTATTTCAGTATTTAGATCTATTTCTTATTATCTCAAGAGCCGAAAACTAACCTATGTAGAGATCTAGTGCTTGGCCGAATACAAGGAGGAACATAGCAAAGATTTCGGGATTTGATTAGTAGTGAAATCGGCACCAAGGTAAGTTTTGGGTTACCATAATCCTATTGGGATATGGTTTTATAGCCGAATGGCTTTTTACTAATTTGAGTGGGGTTTTCGGGATTTGAGTGAAAGCATTAAGCGAATCAGGTGTGTACCCCACACTATTTCTTAAATATGATTTACGGCAATGTTAATATAAATGTGTTATTAAGAATGTGAAAAGTATGGCTAAGGTACCATACAGTGGTACAAAGTACTCAGGTACGTTTTCCTATTCCTACTGGGATTATGATAAGATCTGTTAAAACACGTATGTGAATCTATAAGAATGTGAATTGAGAATATGGCATGATAATGCATGATTTTGTATGACATGGGCATTTGGGTGAATATGAAAGGGGAAGTGAATGTGGTGACTATTGTCACGATATAAGAATGTGGTGACTTCGGTCACATTATCTGAATGTGGAGACTTCGGTCACATCATCTGAATGTGGTGTCACATGACACAAAATATTATCTGGTGGCTATGCCACGAAATTATAAGGGCGATGAGCACGTTGACTGCAGCGACTGCCTTCGATGGCGTGTAGCGGATGGAGGGTTGACTTAGTAGTCCCCATGGTGTGCAGGTTGGTACGGGTGATGTGTAGCGGTTGGTAACTAGGCTTGGGCTTGGGAATGCATCATTAACTGTATATTTTGATATGAATGTGTATGACTTGATATGCCTGAATCTATTTGGACTTAGTGTTTTAGTACATATTGAGTCTGTTGACTCACCCCGTTGTGGGAACATTTTCAGGTGATGATCAGTGATGGACTGGGTCGGCAGGAGCTTAGTGGTGGCCATGCTCAGCAAGGAAATTATTTATTTAGACATTTTATTTTTATTTAAGCACTTTAATTTATTTTGGGTTTGTTTTGATGTAGTAAGGCCTTAGTATGAACTTTATTTTATGCATGCACGTTAAATTACTTTATTATGTTACGAAATTTTATCAAATTAAAGTTTAAGTATATTATTAAAAAATAAACCCTAAACGTTTAGACACCTAAAAATAAATGATTTTTAATGAAACTTAAGACAAATTCGGCATGTCTTTTAACTTAAAGTTTTTGAAACTAAGAATGAAATTTTATAAAAACTTATATTTCAAAAATAAACTGGTTTCCAACTTGAGCCCAACCCAAAACGTTTTCCAGAATCACTTAAAGATTTTCAAAGAACCAACGAATTTGAACCGTTTCTAACCGAGGAACATACCAAATCTGGTCGAGGCTCGTGGGCCGGGTTTGGGGTGTTTCAGCTACGATCGAATCTGGTATGTCACAGGGTAAAACATTTTTGGATAACAAGTCTGTTGAGTTAATTTGCGAAGAAAACACTTAATCTTATGAAAACCAAAGTTGTGTTAAGTAATTTATTAAAATCATTTCAAAGTTTGTTTTAAAGAGAATCAAGTTGACTTATCGTTGTTACCAGTTCACTTATTTACCCGGTGGTAAAGTTTTGGAAAAATCTCAAAATTTATTAAGGTTGTGAAAACATTCGTTTTATAATTTCTTTCCTTGTTAGTCATGCTTTAATGTTTAACACGAATTCAAATAAATAATTCAACCCAAAGCAAATTATAGATGGCCTTATTACATAATAAAAACCCCAAAATTTAAAACAAAGTAAAACCGAAATTTAACCGTTTAAAATGAAACCAACTATTGAGCATGGCCACCTCGAGTCCATCCCGGCTCCATATCCACGATCTAGGAATTATCTGCAAAATGTAAAGGAAGGGGTGAGTCACCGAGACTCAGTGTGCAATTTCCCATCCCGAAGATAACAAGCCCTTACACAGTTCATAAACAAGTATGTATGTCATGCAACCCAAAAACCTAACCATCCGAAACTCCTGATTCTACCCCATGTGGTACCAAACCACTGGTGGTGCCAAACCACTGGTGACCCAAAGTCACGAATAAGCATATATATATGTCGTACCAAACCACTGGTGGTGCCAAACCACTGGTGACGCAAAGTCACAAATAAACATATGTGGGGCCAACCCACTGTGGTGCCAGACCACTGGGACAAGTCACGAAGATAACATATGTGGTACCAAACCACTGGTGGTGCCAAACCACTGGTGACCCAAAGTCACAAATAATCATATCTTCCCACTCCTCTCGTTATACCCATTTTTAAGATCATGCTCATACATACATTCTTATCATGTTTAATATTTAACAACATACTGTAACATAACATATACAGATTTAACAGAGGTAATTAGCACTAGCCATCAGAATTGGACTTACCCGGAGTCCTCGCTTTTACCCACAAGGGTAAAATATCCATATCCACAGTTATTTCGGCTTTTGACAGTATACATGATATTAACATACTAACACATCGCATATGAAGTGTGTAAGAGATACACACCTGATTACTCGCAAGACTACGCTTTCTACGTCGATACTGCCGTTAATCGACACTACCGCTATCTGTCTACTCTCCTGCTCAGATGCTGGCCCACACCCAGGTGGCCAATTGCGAACCGCAGATACAGCCCTCTTCTTGAACTTAGGGGCTGGGGTCTCAGAACCAACCCCTCCTAACGCTTGGTTAGCCTTCGAATCCATAACACACCTTATCACTAAATTGGGTTAAAGTAGAGAAAACGAATCAAAAGAGATTAACGATTTAGGCTAAGGTCCTTACCTAGATCGACAACTCCCAAAACGTTGGATTTGACCCACAAGTCAAGCGAATCCCGAATATCTCCGCTGAAAAGCGACACCTCCTTCACCACCTACATTCGGCCAAGCCCTCACATTAGGCCGATTAGCCATTTAGCTTTGGCATGAAAATCCCGGAAAAGAAGATAACGATTCAAGAGAACATCACTAACCTTAACGCAAGAGATCTCTTTTGCACTTAAGAGAATTCGGCACTAGCCCAGGAGATGAGGAAATTCGGCAAATCAGGAGGAGAAGATGTAAGAATCAAAAAAAAAAAAAGAGAGCCCAAGAGAAAATAAGAATACAACATTGAGGGTGATTCGGCTGAAGAAGAAACTTACCAAAACGAATGTTGATGATGCTTTGATCTCGAACCAAAAGAAATGGAGAGGAGAAGATAGTTTCGGCCTAAAAATGATGAAGAGAAGAAGTAGTTTCGGCTTTTAAAGGAATGGAGAGAAATAAAAGAAAGTGACTAGGGTATTCGGCTATCACAGAATGTAGATGAAAGAAAAAACAAAAAGAAAGAATGATGGTTACTAGATGCGGCTATGACTAAGGTGAGAAAAGAGGAGAAAGGTTTAGCTAATTCGGTACAAGAAAGATTGGGAGAAGAAAAAGAAATCGAAATAGAGGGAGGAGTGTTGTTTTCGGTTTTGGAACAAAGATGGAGTAAAGAGTAGAGAGAATTCAGCTTTGGCTTCAGAGAGAAAAGAAGAGAACAACAAAATGCAAAAAGAGAAAATGAGAGATGTGGAAGTGATTCAATTCGGCACCAAAAGAAACTAAAAGAACAAAGCCCCAAAAGGCTTCCAACTAGCTGAATGCCACACCCCCCAAGACCTATACCACAATCAGCCACCCCCTGACTAGCACCTCAAAACCGAATGCTCCCCCTTGCCCAAACCTCTTCTAAAAAGTCGGCTAAAACACACCCCCTTCTCAATCCCTTCTTTTTCTCCTTGCTTTTCTCTTGACCACCTATTCAAACAAGTTTGAATATTTCAACCACCTAAATGTTCTCTTCTCCACTAATTCAAATGTCTTGACTCCTCCAACACTTATCCACCAGAGTCCCACCTAAGTGCAACTCTTCCTTGTCCTGGTGTCAAAAAGAACAAGTAGAAAGGGGATCTTTGTAGCTCGAACCAAGGCTCCCTTACTCACATGAGGCGTCACTCCCTTGCCCCTTAAGTGGCGCCTCCTTGCCACTTTTCCAAGGCACTTCTTGTGTCAAACCTTGCCACTATTTCCCCTTAACACCTAACTCCTTCAGCTCCCCCTTCTAAGTACCCAAAAATATATTTTTTTGCTAAGGCTCTAACCTATCCCTAGCTCACACCTAGGCCCTAAAACACCTTAGATTAGCACAGCAACCCTACTATCTACATGCAAGCAGATAAAATGCAAAGACCCTGATTTAAGGATGTTACAGTTCTACCCCCCTTAAAAATAATTTCGGCCCCGAAATTACCTGGTCAAAAGAGTTGAGGGTATTGCTGCCGCATCACATCCTCTGGCTCCCACGTGGCCTCTTCCGAATCATGATTCCGCCATAGAACCTTCACCAAAGGAACTGACTTCTTATGCAAAACCTTGACATCCCGATCCAGGATCTGCACTGGTTCTTCCTCAAAAGGCAAATTTGGGCTCACTTCTATCTCCTCCACTGGCACAACATGAGACGAATATGAACGATAGCATCTAAGCATGGAAACATGAAACACGTCGTGGATCTGGCTCAACTCTGCTGGCAACTCAAGCTAATAAGCTACTGGTCCCACACGCTTCAACACCTTATAAGGCCCGATAAACCTAGGGCTCAGCTTGCTCTTCCGACCAAACCTCAACACTTTCTTCCATGGCGACACCTTTAAGAAGACTCTGTCACCCACTGCAAACTTTATATCTTTCCGCTTGAGATCGGCATAAGACTTTTGCCTATTCGAAGCTTCTTTCAGACGAGCTCGAATTAACTTAACCTTATCCTCCGTTTAGGCAACCATCTCAGGACCTAACAACTGATGCTCACCCAACTCTGCCCAACACGTAGGAGTTCGACATTTCCGCCCATATAGCGCTTCATACGGTGCCATCTGAATACTCGACTGGTAGCTATTGTTGTATGCGAACTCCGCCAATGGTAAAAATTCTTCCCAACTACCTCTGAAATCCAAAACACAGCCCCTCAACAAATCCTCTAAAATCTCGATTACCCTATCTAACTGTCCATCTGACTACGGATGAAACGCCGTACTGAAATCCAACCTTGTACCCAATGCCTGATGCAATGCTTTCCAAAATCTTAACGTGAACCTAGGATCCCTATCTGAGATAATCGACACCGGCACTCCATGTAGTCGCACGATTTCCGCCACATACAACTTAGCCAACCTCTGAAGCGAGTAATTGACCTGAACCAGTATGAAATGAGCCGATTTCATCAGACAGTCCACAATCACACAAACTGAATCCTTTCTCGTAGGCGTGAGGGGTAGCCCAGTGACGAAATCCATCGCAATCCTTTCCCACTTCCACTGCTCAAGCTATATCCCTCTAATCCACCATTCTGCACTTGCAAACATCGAGCACCTAAGACTTCATCAACCAACTACTTTTCCTTAACCTGATTCACCCATGTCAGCTTCACTTGCAGTTCTGCTAGCAAACTTCCGTCATCATACAGACTAAGGTGAGCAAACATCGCTCTCAAGTCTAACACTACCTTACGGCTCAATGCGTCTGCCACCACGTTGGCCTTCCCCGGATGATACTCAATCGAGCAGTCGTAGTCCTTTAGCAACTCGATCCACCTCCGCTGCCTCAAATTCAACTCCTTCTGAGAAAAGAGGTATTTCAAACTCTTGTGATCCGTGTAGACTATAGACTTTTCCCCAAACAAGTAGTGTCTCCAAATCTTCAAGGCGAAAACTACTGCAGCCAATTCCAAGTCATGCATTGGATAATTCACTTCGTGAGGTTTCATTTGACGAGAAGCATACGCCACTACTTTCCCCTCTTGCATAGCACACACCCTAACCCGGTATACGACGCATCACAATAAACCGTAAATTCTTTCCCTGCTTCTGACTGAATCAAAACCGGAGCTTCTGTCAAGATCTTCTTTAACTTCTCAAAACTTTCCTGTTGCTTGTCCGTCCACACAAACGGAACCCCTTTCCTTAACAACTTAGTTAACGGCGCTGCAATCAAAGAGAACCCTTCCACGAACCTTCTATAGTATCCTGCTAAACCCAGAAAACTCTGAATCTCGGCTACAGACTTAGGTGGTTTCCAGTCCAATACCGCTTCAGTCTTACGAGGGTCCACCCTAATCCCCTCAGCTGACACCACATGGCCTAAGAAAGTTACTTCCTTCAACCAGAACTCGCACTTACTAAACTTTGCGAACAATTGCTTCTCCCTCAGAATCTGCAGAACCACACGGAGATGCTCAACATGCTCTTCCTCAGACTTTGAGTACACCAGAATATCATCTATAAATACCACGACAAACCGATCCAAATACGGTTGAAACACCCGATTCATCATATCCATAAACGCTGTTGGCGTGTTGGTCAACCCAAATGGCATTACCAAAAACTCGTAGTGACCATAACGCATGCAAAATACCGTCTTATGAATATCAGCCTCCTTTACCTTAAGCTGGTGATACCCCGACCTCAAATCAATCTTAGAGAAAACTGATGCTCCCTTAAGTTGATCAAACATGTCGTCTATCCTTGGCAATGAATACTTATTCTTAATCGTCAACTTATTCAGCTGACGATAATCTATACACATCCGCATTGTTCCGTATATCTTCTTAACAAAAAGTACAGGCGCTCCCCAAGGTGAAACACTCGGCCGAATAAAACCTCGATCCAGCAACTCCTGAATCTGCGCCTTCAGCTCCACCAACTCCTTCGGCGCCATTCTGTATGGGGCAATAGACACTGGCGCGGTTCCTGGTAGCAGATCTATACCAAAGTCAACTTCGCGATCTGGAGGTAGATCCAGAAGCTCTTCTGGCAACATATCGATAAATTCCTTCACCGTTCGGACATTCCTCACAGTTGACTCCTTGGCCTCCAAAGCACAAACATGAACCATGAATGCCTCGCATCCCTTCCTTACCATCTTCTCAGCCTTCAGAGCGGATACCACAATGGATAGGTAATTTCTTCTATCACCTATCATTACCACCTCTTTACCCTCGATAGACCTTAACACCATACGCTTAGCCGCACAGTCCAAACTTGCCTGATACTTCACTAGCCAGTCCATCCCTAAGATCAAATCGAACTCCCCGAATGGCAGTTCCATTAGATCAGCCAAGAACACTACCCTTTGGAGTTCTAGGGGTACATCCCTATACAGTTTATCCACTACCACAGAGTGACCTAGAGGGCTAATTACAGTCATCTCCCTAGAAGAAACCTCATAGGCTAAGTTCAAAGTTCCCACTATACTACAAGCAACATAAGAGTGCGTCAAACCAACATCAATTAAAGCAGTATACGGCAACCTAAAAATTAAGAACGTACCGGTTATGACGTCCGGTGCGTCGCCCTCCTCTCGACGCCTTGCAGCATAGACCAACCCAGGCTCTCTGGCATCAGCATTTCCAGCACTGCTGCCCGGTGCTCCACGGCCTCGACCAGAACCATTACCTCCCCTGACCGAACCGTCACCCCTCTGTGGTTGCTGTCCACCATTTTTGAGCTTAGCACGCCCTTGACCCTCAGACTGCATCCTGGCTAGCTTACGCGGACAATCCCTTACTCAGTGATCTATTGACCCACACTCGAAACATCCTCTGCCACCAGTCCAACACTCCCCCCAATGAGACTTCCCACATCGAGCACGCTGTGCTGGCCATTGAGTAGTAGCAGAAGACCGTGCTACTTGACTCGGTCCACCAAATCTAGCCCTCTTTTGATAATTTCCAGCAGACCCTGCGGACCCAAAACTCCTTCTGTTCCTATTTCTGTCCAAGTTCTATTTCGTGGACTCCTTCACCCCCTTGGCTATCTTAGCCTTCTCTACAAGAACAGAAAATTCCCTCTCTTGCTGTGGAGCGATCAACAACCGCAACTCATCTCTCAGCCCGTCCTCAAACCTGACACAGCGCTCATGTTCCGTAGCCACGATACCCCGGGCATAACGGCTCAACCTTAAGAATTCTGCCTCATACTCGGATACTGACTTACTCGCCTAGACCAGTCTCAAAAACGCCTTACGCTGCGCATCGATATAATCGGACCCAACGTACTTCCTCTGATAAGCTGCCTTAAAGAAATCCCAAGTGAGATCATCGGCTGTCGCACCATCCCGGACCGTGAGCCATCACTGATAAGATTCATCCCAGAGAAGAGACACTATCCCCTTCAACTTCTCCACAGCCATAAAGTCTAAATCGTCCATTATACGCTCCGTCGCCTCTAACCAGTACTCAGCTGTATTGGGAGCCACACCAGATACACCCCGGAATACTTTTGCTCCATTGGCTCGGAGTCGTTCAGACACTGATTTCCGAGCCCCATACCTCCACCTGCTCCAGCTACTCTTTCCAAAACCCGCAGCATCGCCTGCGACACTACATCATCACCACCCGTCTGATCCTGAAACTCAGCGTCCAGAGCTGGCGACAGCGGTACCTCATTCTCCGACCCATGACCAGACCCTACTGGTTCAGACACAGTCATCCTACCCCTACCACGTCCACGCGTGTTACGACCACGTCCTCGAGTGCTCATGACTAGCGTTCACGAATTAATCTGATTAAGGAATTTTATGTGTTAGCTTTCTTCCACTGGTTATTACAGCATAGTCTAATGAATAATTTATTACAGCAGTTGTTCTTGCAAGTCCACACAATCCTATGGGCTTCAGTCTCTAAAGTGGATTCCTACTACTAGCATCCATATTACAATTGTTTAAACCATGCAATCAAAAGTTAGAGGACTTACCGTTGCGGATCGATGCCGGAGACTCAGGTGCTATGCTTTTCCCAGAATACGTATCTTTCATCAAAATCATTTTACAAACCCTTAATTGAAAACATTTTGGGCCTCAGGCCCACAGTCGAGCTTTTGAACCAGGCTCTGATACAACAATAGTAACACCCCAAACCCGGTCAAAACGCTACGACTGAATATGGTATGTCAGAGGGTAAAACGTTTTTGGAAAACAAGTCTGTTAAGTCAATTTGCAAAGAAAACACTTAATCTTATGAAAACCAAAGTTGCGTTAAGTAATTTATTAAAATCATTTCAAAGTTTGTTTTAAAGAGAATCGAGTTGACTTATCGTTGTTACTAGTTCACTTATTTACCCGATGGTAAAGTTTTGGAAAAATCTTGAAATTTATTAAGGTTGTGAAAACATTCATTTTATAATTTCTTTCCTTGTTAGTCATGCTTTAATGTTTAACAAGAATTCAAATAAATAATTAAACCCAAAGCAAATTATAGATGGCCTTATTACATAACCAAAACCCCAAAAATTAAAACAGAGTAAAACCGAAATTTAACCGTTTAAAATGAAACCAACTGTTGAGCATGGCCACCTCGAGTCCATCCCGGCTCCATATCCGCGATCTAGGAATTATCTGCAAAATGTAAAGGAAGGGGTGAGTCACCGAGACTCAGTGTTCAATTTCCCATCCCGAAGATAACAAGCCCTTACACAGCTCATAAACAAGTATGTATGTCATGCAACCCAAAAACCTAATCATCTGAAACTCCTGATTCTACCCCGTGAGGTACCAAACCACTGGTGGTGCCAAACCACTGGTGACCCAAAGTCACAAATAAATATATGTGGGGCCAACCCACTGTGGTGCCAAACCACTGGTGACAATCCCTTTTAATATAATATGTGGGGCCAACCCACTGTGGTGCCAGACCACTGGGACGAGTCACGAAGATAACATATGTGGTACCAAACCACTGGTGGTGCCAGACCACTGGTGACCCAAAGTCACAAATAATCATATGTGGTACCAAACCACTGGTGGTGCCAGACCACTGGTGACCCAAAGTCACAAATAATCATATGTGGTACCAAACCACTGGTGGTGCCAAACCACTGGTGACCCAAAGTCACAAATAATCATTTCTTCCCCCTCCTCTCGTTATACCCATTTTTATGATCATGCTCATATATACATTCTTATCATGTTTAATATTTAACAACATACTGTAACATAACATATACAGATTTAACAGAGGCAATTAGCACTAGCCATCAGAATTGGACTTACCCGGAGTCCTCGCTTTTACCCACAAGGGTAACATATCCATATCCACAGCTATTTCGGCTTTTGACACTATACATGATATTAACATACTAACACATTGCATATGAAGTGTGTAAGAGATACACACCTGATTACTCGCAAGACTACGCTTTCTACGTCGATACTGTCGTTAATCGACACTACCACTATCTGTCTACTCTCCTGCTTAGATGCTGGCCCACACCCAGGTGGCCAATCGCAAACCGCAGATACAACCCTCTTCTTGAACTTAAGGCTGGGGTCTCAGATCCAACCCCTCCTAACGCTTGGTTAGCCTTCGAATCCATAACACACCTTATCACTAAATTGGGTTAAAGTAGAGAAACCAAATCAAAAGAGATTAATGATTTAGGCTAAGGCCCGTACCTAGATCGACAACTCTCGAAACGTTGGATTTGACCCACAAGTCAAGTGAATCCCAAATTTCTCAACTAAAAAGCGACACCCCCTTCACCACCTACATTCGGCCAAGCCCTCACATTAGGCCAATTAGCCATTCGGCTTTGGCATGAAAATCCTGAAAAAGAAGATAATGATTTAAGAGAACATCACTAACCTTAACGTAAGAGATCTCTTTTGCACTTAAGAGAATTCGGCACTAGCCCAGAAGATGAGGAAATTCGGCAAATCAGGAGGAGAAGATGTAAGAATAAAAAAAAAAAAGAGAGCCCAAGAGAAAATAAGAATACAACATTGAGGGTGATTCGGCTAAAGAAGAAACTTACCAAAACGAATGTTGATGATGCTTTGATCTCGAACCAAAAGAAATGGAGAGAAGAAGATAGTTTCGGCCTAAAAATGATGAAAAGAAGATGTAGTTTCGGCTCTTAAGGGAATGGAGAGAAACAAAAGAAAGTGACTAGGGTATTCGGCTATCACAGAATGTAGATGAAAGAAAAAAAAAAGAATGATGATTACTAGATGCAGCTGTGACCAAGGTGAGAAAAGAGGAGAAAGGTTTAGCTAATTCGGCACAAGAAAGATTGGGAGAAGAAAAAGAAATCGAAAGAGAGGGAGGAGTGTTGATTTCGATTTTGGAACAAAGATGGAGTAAAAGAGTAGAGAGAATTCGGCTTTGGCTTCAGAAAGAAAAGAAAAGAACAACAAAATGCAATAAAGCCCCAAAATGCTTCCAACTAGTCGAATGCCACACCCCCCAAGACCTATACCACAATCGGCCACCCTCTGACTAGCACCTCAAAACCGAATGCTCCCTGTAATATCCCAAATTATGGCTTATGCATAATTGCTTAATTGAATGTGAAAGCATGCTTACGTGTGTTGTGAATGTGTTCTATGAATTTTTGTGAACCTTAGTGTGTAGTCAAGTGCCTTAGAAATTATTAGATTTTAATTCTAAAAGAGGGAGCTAAGCCTGAGAGGCCTTAAGAAAATAAATAGGGGAAATATGTCACACAATTGGGCTTGGTAAAGTGGTTACAAGGCGCCACTTAGGGCCTAGTAGGTGACGCCACAAGCAAGGGAAAAGGGGCCTAGGTTCGAGTCACAAGGGGAGCAATAAGGGAATTTTTATTTTTCAGCAGAGATGAGCAGCAAGGGACGGCACCAAAGCTATATTTTAGGAGTTTAAATCCTTTTATTTTCAAGAGATAAAAGGGGTGATAAAATAATTAAGATTAGGGATAAATAAAGGATTATTTCTTTTTATTTTATTAATTTTAGATGAGGTGATAAGAGGAGAAAAATGAGGGATTTGATGAGGGAGCATGTGATGGCCGGCCAAGGGACTCTCTTGGTGTATTTTCGGCCAAAAGGAGGAGTGTGAGGCCAATTGTTCTTTTCATCTCTTTTGCCGAAATTCCTTAGCCAACCTTCTCTTTTCTCTTAAAATTTTGTCAAGCCAAAAACTCAAGAAATCATTGCTGAATTCTTCATCTTTCTCTTCTCACCTTTTTGTTCCATTCTACTTAGGCTGAATCTCTCCCTCCCAAAGGTTCATCTTTGTCGAAATTCTTAGATCAAAATACCTTAGTTGCCGAACCTTTGTAAGTTTCATCTCTTTTATTTCTCAAGTGCTAAGGCCGAACATCTCTGTAGGTTCAACAAAGAGTAGTCGATTTCCGTAATAAGGGTAAGAGGGCAATTATAGATCCTTTTCTTTCTTTTATTTGACCGAAAAATGGAAGCTAACCCCAACAATGTGCTTGGCCGAAACTATGAAGGTGAATTTTGGGATTTCCGTAGTAGCCGGATTCTAGGGAGAGCATTCAGGATATCAGATCTACGGTAAATAAGGTATAAGTTTAGGCCGAAGGCCATTTATTAGTATTTAAATGTTAGAAGTAGATCTAACATGTACCCTGTAGGTTTCGACAACTTCATAACCAAGTAGTACTTTCGGGATTTGAAAATCGCAAGGTAAGTGCATAAGTACAATCGGCCAAGGCCATAATTGGTGTTTTAAGTCTATTTCTTATTTACTCAAAAGCCGAAAACTAACTTGTGAAGTGACCTAGTGCCTAGCCGATTGCAAGGGAGGAACTCTACGAAGTTTCGGGATTTGATCTATAGTCCAATCAGCAACAAGGTAAGTTTTGGTGCGATAATCCTTCGGGATTTGGTTTTTAGCCGAATGGCTTTTTACTAACATGTTAAGGTTGGCCGAATATAGGAGTTAAAGATCTAAGGCATTAGATCGAGCTTTTCGGGATTTGGAGTGAACTTGCTAAGAAAAACAGGTGTGTACCCCACCCTAAGCCCTAATAGTTTTACGGTATTAATTATATGCATGTGTTAATATGAATGTGGAAAATATGGCTAAGTACCATACGATGGTACAAAGTACTCAGGTACGTTTTCCTACTCCTACCATGAGTATGATAAATATCTGTTATGGCACATAAGTACAGTTATAAGAATGTGAATGAAGTATAAGGCATAATATTGGCATGTTTTGTATGGCATGGGCATTTGGGTGATTATGAAAGGGGAAGTGAATGTGGTGACTTCGGTCACATTATCTGAATGTGGCGACTTCGGTCACATTATCTGAATGTGGTGTCTCATGGCACGAAATATTAACTGGTGGCTATGCCACGAATTTTATAAGGGCGATGAGCACGTCGACTGCAGCGACTGCCTTCGATGGTGTGTAGCGGATGGAGGGTTGACTTAGTAGTCCCCACGGTGTGCAGGTTGGTACGGGTGATGTGTAGCGGATGGTAACTAGGCTTGGGTTCGGGAATGCATCATTTATTGTGAATTATGATATATATATACGTATGATTTGATATGTCTAAATCTGTTTGGACTTAGTGTTTGTGTACACATTGAGTCTGTTTGACTCACCCCGTTGTGGGAACATTTTTCAGGTGACGATCAATGATGGACCGGGCTTGCAGGAGCTTAGTGGTGGCCATGCTCAGCAAGGAATTTACTTTATTTGGACATTTTATTTTATTCAAGTACTTTAAATTTATTTTGGGTTTGTTTTGATGTAATAAGGCCATAGTACGAACTATCTTATGCATGCACGTTATTTATTTTCTTATGATACGAAATTTTTATCAAATTAAAGACTAAGTAAATTTTATTTAAGAATGAACCCTAAATGTTTTGACACCTAAAAGAAAATGATTTTTAATTTAAAGATGAAACCTAAAACAAATTCGGTATACCTTTCAATTTAAAGTTTTGGAAACTTAACAATGAAATCTTTATAAAAACTTATGTTTAAAAATAAACTGGTTTCCAACTTAAGCCCAACCCAATTCGAGTTTTCTCCCAAAAACACTCAAAGATTTTCAAAAGATACAAATCAGATTTGAACCTTTTTACTCGAGGAACATACCAGATCTGGTCGAGGCTCGTGGGCCGGGTTTGGGGTGTTTCACTCCCCCTTGCCCAAACCACTTCTAAAAATTCGGCTAAACACACCCCCTTCTCAATCCCTTCTATTTCCCCTTGCTTTTCTCTTGACCACCTATTCAAACAAGTTTGAATATTTCAACCACCTAAATGTTCTCTTCTCCACTAATTCAAATGTGTTGACTCCTTCAACACTCATCCACCAGAGTCCCACCTGAGTACAACTCTTCCTTGTCCTGGCGTCAAAAAGAACAAGCAGAAAGGGATCTTCGCAGCTCAAACCAAGGCTCCCTTACTCACCTGAGGCGTCACTCCCTTGCCCCTTAAGTGGCGCCTCCTTGCCACTTTTCCAAGGCACTTCTTGTGTCAAACCTTGCCACTATTTCCCCTTAACACCTAACTCCTTCAGCTTCCCCTTCCAAGTACCCAAAAATAAAATTTTTTGCTAAGGCTCTAACCTATCCCGAGCTCACACTTAGGCCCTAAAACACCTTGGATTAGCACAGTAACCCTACTATCTACATGCAAGCAGATAAAATGCAAAGACCCCGATTTAAGGATGTTACAGGACGGCACAAGGCTATTATTTAGGGATTTATTTTATTTGGATAATAAGCAGATAAAGGCTATTTTTGAGGAGATAATAGATCAAGATAAGGGAAAAGATGAGAGCTCATCCAGGAGGCTTGTGTTGGCCGAAAATCAAACTCTGTGAATGAGGGGAAATCGGTTTAGTATAGGCTAAGTATGTGCCGAATTCTTCATTATGTTCTCTAAAAATTCTCTCAAGATTTCTCTTTTATTTTCAGTAAACTTGAACCCTTTCTTCTCTTTTCTTTTTCTGACAGAAACCAAAACTTCTTAGATCTCAATTGCCGAAACCCCACCATTCTTTTTCTCTTTTCTTTTGGCTGAATCTCTCTATCCATTCCTTTCTTATCTTTTCAAATTCTTTGTTCATCCAAAAGCTGAAATCCCTAAGATCTCACCTCTTGAAGTTGCCGAATCTTCCTCAGTGGAGTTTGCTTGTGCTGAATTTTGAAGGAAACTATAGGTCAATGTCGATTTCGAGATTCCAATCTTTTTTTGGCTTTTAGAGGCTCTAGCCGAATGGCTACATGGAAACTAATTTTGGGTTTTTCTTTCTTTTGCGGCACACTGGGATTTGTAGGAGATCCCAATCGCCAAGGTTTTTTTCTCCGGTAGCGTTCAAACCATCCTATTTCTGGGATCTAATCAGTTTAGGTAAGGAGATTTGTTTATTTAAATATATGAAATCGGGTAGAACACTAACCATGGTCGAATATAGGAGAGGCCCTATTTTCACATCTTTCCAGCTTTTTTGAGCAAAGTTGTAGATAGAAGGCAGTAGATCGATTTAGCAAGGGTATCGACATTAACCAGGTGTGTAACTTCTCACACCATTAGATTGAATGCTAATATATATGTAATAAATCTTCTATACTCTATTAAATGCCAAAATCCTGGCATAACATTTGAAAACCCGAGGAGGGTACAGGCTAAATGTCAGGTTAGTGATTTATGCCATTCCTCAGTGAATCTTTCTGTTAAAAACGATATGTTTTTTATGTCGATTTTTATGTATGTTTGGGGTTGGGTGATTGATAAAAGGGGAAGTGATCTGTTCTGGTGGCTTATGCCATTTCAGCCTGGTGACTCTGTCACAACTCTATTTCTGGTGGCTTCTGCCATTTCAACCTGGTGACTCTGTCACAAATTTGAAGATGAGCAGCTAACTGCAGCATGACTACCATCGATGGTGTGTAGCAGTGTGGGTTGATTGTAGAAATCCCCAATGGTGTGATTGGCAGGTAATGGGTGGTGTGTACCGGATGGAAACCTAGGATTGGGTTGGGTTTTATGTATGTCATCTTCTATATTATGTTCTATATTCTGATCTGTGGGCTAAGGCCCAATCTGATGGTGCACGAGGGTTGCACACTGAGTTTTGTGACTCACTCTATTATTTAACAATTTTAGGTAGCACCTAGTGCATCGGACTGGGCTGGAGAGGAGCGCGAGGTGGCCATGCGAGAGAATACTTGATCCAGCAGAAGATTTTACTTAAAATATTGTTTTTTTTATATTTTTGATTAAGGGATTTCAATTTCGTTGTAATAAGGCCTTGGGCCACTAGACTATTATTTATGTTTCAGTTTTATGTTGGGCTTTTATTAATGGGCCTTTAAATTTTATGTTTAAATTAAGTTAAGGCATGTATAGAATTTCGGTTTTTAATTAAAAGTTCACCAAGGTAATTTATAACTTTATATTTTATATAAAGTTAATAAATTATTAAGTTTTCGGTATAAATACTTAAACCTGATAAATGTTTTTTTCCAAAGTGCTACATCTTTTTGTAAAACTTCCTCAGTGACATGCCAGATCCGGTTGTAGTGTTTGGGCTGGGTTTGGGGTGTTACAAATTGGTATCAGAGCCCGGTTCAAAACTCAGCTTTGGGGGTTTTGGGCTCAAAACGTTTTCTAGGAATGGGTTTTTGAAACATGCATGTTTATAAATAATACAGGATGGTTTTCTCGGCATGGCACCTGCGTCTCTGGCCCAAGTCCGCCAGGTAAGTATTCTGAACTCCCTGTGTGTTATATATGTATGTGGGCTTGATGGGCTTTATGGGACGTAGATTATTTAGATTAGAACTTGATGGACTCTAGGCCTAGCTGAAACAACTCCTAAAATCTCATGAGATTTAATTTCACTAAACAAACCTGTGAACGAGTCGCAAGACCAGGGTGTGGCAACAGGCATGCGCATGTCTAGGATTGGATCTGGAAGAGCTTGGCACTTAAGCAGTCCTAGTGACTCACCTTCTCTTCGCTGGAATCCTACTTGGTGCGTAGTGACTGTTCACCCTAGCCACGAGGATTTGTTGACAGGCCAAAATCTACAATTAAAACCCGAAAGGGACTAGCCACCTTGTTGTTACAAAATTGCTAAAAATACCCCTATCATGGAAAAAATTACTAAGATGCCCATAATTTGCAAATATATCCCGATTTACAAAGTCAACGAAATTTTTCCTTAAAAAAAAAGAGAAACTCACCAAACACATGACAACAACCAAAAACTCACAAACACCTGAACACTACTATTTTCTTCTGAAATCAAATTCTCCAAGATACCCCTTGGTTTTGTAAAATTTTGAAAATACCTTTGATTTGTGGAAATAACTAAAACATCCCTAATTTGTAAAAAATTACTAAATTGCCCCTGATTTGTAAAATGACCAAAGTACCCTTGATTTCAAAATTACCAAAATGCCCCCGGATTGAAAAATTACCAAAATACCCCCGAATTGAAAAAAATTATCGAAATACCCCCAGATTGCAAAATTATCAAAATACCCCCAGATTTCAAAATTACCAAAATACCCTTATTTCATGAAATCAACAAGGAACACTATTTTTGAAAATTACAAAAATACCCCTGTAGGATAAAATTATGAAAATACCCCTGGGTAGTGGAATAACAAAAATACCCCTATGTATTGAATGTGGATGTATGGATGTTGGCTGTATGTTAATTGTGGAATGTATGTAGTTTCTAGAACTAGGGGATGTGAACTAGAGACTAAATTGTAGATTCGAAAGAACTACTCTCAAAATAACTATTCATAAGACTGTTCGTGGTTAATTAGTGGAAAGAATTAATAATTCATAAAATTCTTAACCAGATAAACGCCAATCGGAAGAATGAGTACAAGGGGTTGAGGACGTTCGCCTCGTGGACGCGGTAGGGGTAGGATGACGTTGTCTGAGCCATTAGGGTCTGGCCACGGGTCAGGAAACGAAATGCCGGATCATCCAATTGTGGAGGGAGAGTTAGGGGATCAGACGACCGGAGATGATGCTGTATCTCAAGCAATGTTGAGGGTTTTAGAGAGAGTTGCTGGAGTAGGCATGGGCACAGGAGCCCGGAAATCTGTGCCGGAGCGGCTTAGGGCCAATGGGGCAGAAGTGTTTAGGGGAGTTTCTGGCGTAACCCCTAATACAGC